>JANTPM010000011.1:103518-123322 GCA_025434745.1 Erythroxylum divaricatum | reverse complement strand
AATCAAATACAAAAGAGAAATTAAAGTTCTAGCCACAAATCATCATGCCAAGCAATCCACAAACATAAATCATAGATAAATTCATGAAGGGATCAAATATAATTAAAGAACAAAGCTCCCAATTTGCTGCATAACAACTTGCTCTCCAATCTCCTTTGTGTGATTGCTTCTTTAGCGGTGAATGGATGCTCTATGGTAAAGTGACTGAAGGCTGATGCATAAGTGCTGGATGCGTGGAATTGAGGGCTGGTACTAGTGTGGACTACTTGGCTCTTTGGTGGATGGGGTCCATGGTTTTTGTGAGTGAAGACAGCATTGGTGAGTGGAATGAATGAAGTATGAAGGCTATCTCTTGTTGGAGTTACGTGCGTGAATGTGAAGACTCTGGTGTAGCTTACGATAGTGGGTGAAGGTTGATGGAGAGCTGCTTGCATGTTGGTGAGAGCGGCATTGATATGTGAGTTAATGAAGCTATCTACGTATTGTATGTGTTGGAGGCTTTGGTGATTAGGGTTTCAAAGTGAATGGGTGTGGCAACAGTGAATTTGTTGAATGAGTGGAGAGTTTTTGTGTGTAAGTCACACTACTGTAGTGAGTGTTTTTGCTCCTGGAGGCTGCGTGGTTGGCTGATGGATGGAAGCTCCTTGGTGAGTGGAGGTCTTTGTTTTTTAAGAGGTGACAACTTGCGTGAATACTTGGAGGCTGGAGCTTGTGGTAGGCTGCTACATATGCGTGAAAGAATGAAGTGTGGGGACTATTGCATGTGAGTGGCATGAGTAGAGGGTTGTCTTAGCTGTCTTACGGTGAAGGCTTTGTTGTTGTGAGTGAAGCATAGATGCTTTTAAAAATGGAGACTTGTAGACGCTGGCTACTTTAGTGGAGTTTTGCATGGAGTAAAAAAACAGCCTCTTATTGGAGATGCATTGGAGAGGGCTTTAATATTCTAAAGTGGGGCTGCTTTTAGTTATTGAGATGGGGCTATGTGCGTATAGTGGAGATAGCCTATAAGTGGAGTGGAGTGTTGGCTTTTTTATATGAATAATTGGAGGCCTTAAACGTGAACGTGGAGAGGATGTTGTGCTGTTAGTTGGAATGGGTCCTCTCTTTTGTCACCAGATGGAGCTGCTACCCTCTTTTTTCTCTTCTTAGCTATCTTCTTTTTAGTTCTTTAAAACGTTGGCCCTCTCTTTTGCGTGGCTGCTTGCGCTACTCGCCGATTTTTTTTTCAAAACCAACATTGGGCACTCTTTTTGTACGTTGCGTTTTCACCCGATGCATAGTCTTCATTTTTGTTATTGGTGTATGGCATTTTGTGCATTCTAAATTTGTTATCTTTTTGTTTTATTTTCCAAATAAACTTATAACACTCAAAGATGATATAAAAACAACAATTTTAGCATAATATCTATCACAAAATATTGCACAATTCACCTACAATAATGCATAAAATAAAAACCTATTAGTATCTCTATCACAATTGTTGTATATTGTACATGTGAATTATGGAAATGTAATGACATTTGAGATTGTATATGTTTGTGAATAAAAATGGAACAACATGAATATTTGAATGTTTTATGTCATGTGAAATGGAATTGAAAATTGAACAAAAAATTGACCTAGTTAAGATTTTTAAAGTTAAACTAATTAAATTGGTTGAGTTTTTGGACAATTAAAAAAAATCAAACATTTATTATTCCTAAAAATGATGCTCACGTAGCCTTACCTAAATTTCGATAACAAAGAACCGAATCCACACCATATTAAGTTAGTGAAGGGTATGGCTTCTAAGTGAACAAATAAGCTGAAAATTAAGGCCCAACACTAGAAAACTCTTGCTCTTGGATTCCTACGATCCCATCCCATCTTTCATTTCCGAAGTCGCTAGATAGCTCCAGCAATGGCCCTTTTGGGTTTCCAAACCCGACTATGTTATGTTTCCTGGTGGATCCATTGAAGCCAGCAAGAAACAACGAACTTGATGACCCATGTGAACCCAACAAGTCACAAACCAGATTATAACCATAATATTACATTTACCGTTATTTTAACTTAACCTCATCACAACTTCTGCTGATTGAACGTGGCGTATCATTTATAAAGCAAGAACACACGTATGTTCTTTTGTTTTGTTTATGATACAAAGTGAGTTTGTTGTTGCTTCCAAATCATCCCAACATGTTGTTTATCGATTTGCATGCTCAAAGCCCAGAGCTGGTTTCGCCCGTGGTTTTGTCAGTTGGGCTTCCGTGTGACTTTTGGAAACAAGTAGTAATTTGGGTGCTTGAGCTTGAAAGGTCGCCATATTTTTATTTTTATTTTTTGGTATAAAGGAAGATAAAAATAAAAAGAAACTAACTAAACCACGGCACGGCAGTCCGTCATTCCTAATCGGTCCTTGTGCAGCAACGCCAGAGAAAGAATCGGAGGGTTCCGAAGTAGATGGGTGCCTGGGCTCGTCATCCCTGCAAGGTGAGCCAGGTGATCTACGCATTGGTTTACTTCACGGAGCACGTGCGTGAGCTGCACCTCCCACTCGCGCAGTAAAAGATCTCGGGTACCTGACAGTAAAAAATGAGGAACATCAATAACGGAAGAAGAAGACGAGAGAAGATTGATAACTTTCAGGAGTCCACTCATAAAGGTCATCGCCATTAACCACTCATAAAGGATACTGACACTGTTGGGTTTGTACTAAATGGGGTAAAGCTAAATTAGATAAGGGTTTTTACTTGGAAGGGAATGGACAAGCTCACATGGAGGAAGCCACTTTGATAATAAGGATCTCAACCATTGTGGGTCTAAATTGTAACTCTTATGATTGAGAGGTACGGGAGTCCAGTAAATTATGTTTTAAATCTAAACATTTTATTTAATTTTATAGATATTATAAAATTTTATTACAAATATAAAAGGTGAACATGTTAATTTCTAAAATTAATCTTAAATATGCATTTAAATGATTAACCACATAAAAATTGAATGGTTAGTAGAGAGTTAAATAAATATAATAACATTCTAAGTGGTAATATTATGTTAATCTCCATATATTATAAAAATAAAAACAATGAATTGAAAAAATGTGCTTTACGACGATATTTTTTTATAAGAATTAAAAAACTTAACCGATTTCTCCGATAACACGATTTATTATAATAAATCGAACCGAAAAGTTAAAAATTGAACTAATTTGATCGTTTTAATCATAAAATCTTAAACTGTCCAATTTTTTTATTGGATTTTTCAACCATTTGGATCGATTTATTATAATAAGTTTTGTCGTTAAAAATATATTAATTTATTAATTAATTGTTTAATTTTTATTAATTAATAAATTTTTATAAATCAAAACAAATCGATTAATTTTTATTTAACAAAATTTCAACTAAAATTTAAATTATTCTTTGAGTATGGAGAATCTCTTTTATTTAAATTTTAAAATTTTTAATTTTATTTATTATTTAGTCAATTTTATAACAGTTAAATTTTTTAAATCTTAAATTTTTTATCTTACTTATCCGATTTTTAAAATATTAGTTAACTAATTTTTAGATATTCTATTTTATTTAACTAATTTTTACTCTATTTTATTAATTATTTTAATTAAAATATTTTAACTTTGTGTCCCTTCATCTTGTCCACACGTATATATAAGATTCATATAAATTAGGACAAGATTAAGTGAAAGAGAGACGCGGAGTTATAACGTCATAGCCGGGAACTCTCGCCCCACGGTATTAGATCATTTGAACCTCAACGAACTTGACTGGATAGAAACCCGATCCATCACTTCAGCGATCAGTCCAGGTGTTAGATTGAAAGCCATGATCACATTTACAAGTCTGGTACGAAACTTAAAAAGTTTGAAGCTGCACGAAACTACGGCGTCCTTATACAGAATTAGATCTTCTGTCCAATATTTATCTGTCTTATTTTATCTTATAAAATTTTAACTATTTATTTTGTGAGATCTATATGAGACTTATATAGAACTCACATAAATAAACAGTTAAAATTTGTTGGACACAATAAGACACTATAATATTAAACAGAAAATTTAGACTCCCCGTTCCAGCAGTTGAAGAAGTTAACTACTCGTCAGAGTCTGTAATATTCCTAATTATCAGCCTTAGGCACCAGACTTAGAATTCTGGGAACAGTCTTCCCTTCATACGTAACTCCCCACTGTCTCTATGGCTTTCACGTTGTCCCACTTGAATATGTGTTACCAATTGTACATAATGTAAGGTCACTTGTCGTGATCTTCCAATGCAACAAACTATACGAAATGGGTCCTATGTCTAGTCTTTTATGATGCTCGTCTTGCTCCATAAACCATGCAATTATGCTCGGTGGGTGGATATGATATATATGCCCACTTTATCACAGTGAAAAGGGTATATCTGCTCACTCTGAAAGCATGTACCTTAAATACTAACTTTAGACTAGTTTCTCTTCTTCAAGCCATATTCTGGAGGTACATGTTATAAATATCACGATCAGTGTAACTTATATCATAACAATCTTCATCGTACAATGCTACTTGTCTTTGTATATGACACAATCAATCTCGTGCACTCATTGCTGGGGACCCAAACCTAAACCACTATATATGCCATGTTTCGTTTGGATGGTCAACGATTGGTGAAGTGTGAGCTGTGCATGAATTGCTAGCTCTTTGGTCACCTCAGTGCCTAAGCACCTAAATAGGTAGTTTGGTTTATTTTAAATCAGCACCTCCTCCTGTATCTCACCCATTATTAGGGTTAATAGGTTTGGCTTTGGTATCACATTTGATCGTAAAGACACCAATCATGGAAAGTATAGGTCAGCTCCGTTCTCTATTATATATTGTTTGGTAAACGATTTTTTTTAGTATTTAAGGTTTTTATTTGTGAAAATAACTATAATTAATCTTTAAAACACTTTTTTTTAATTTAATGACTTATTCTAGTATGGTAATTAAATTGACCTTCAACCCATTTAAAGATGTACTATTATTTTCATAACGGAATAATTTATATAATCATTATAAAATATTAATATTAAAACTTAAATTTTAATAGAGATCTTATAAATCAAAGTGCGCTTTCTACCATTATTATTTATATGAATGTTTTAAAAGTCGAACCAATTCGGCCGGTTTATCAGTAAAAACGTTGAATCGATCAATCTTTTGATTTAGTTTTTAACGTTTCAGTTTGATTTAGCTTAATAATCTTTGTTATTAAAAAATTGATCAATTTATCAAAAATTGATTGATTAAATTTATTAATTTTTATTTAAAATTGAATAGACATGATTCTTCATTTAATATAAAACAAGCCCTCAAAGGGTGTGGCTCGATGGTTGAGAGCGGGGCTTGACTTTAGTTAAGTCTCAGGTTCGATTCCATGCTAGCCCCTCTTGTAAGAGCATGGGGCAGCCGGGGTTTTACCTATAGATGGAGAACTAGTTGAGCCCTCAATGATGAGATGCGCTCGCTTGGCCCGTCTGTGGGGTGATGCGCCAATTGGACCCTCAAGAGGTGTGCTCGCTTGACCCATCTACAGAATTTTCTCGAATCCAAAAAAAAAAAAACAAGTGGAGAAAATATCTGAAATTGCATGAATAATCAATTAGTATTCGTCCACTTAACTGGATTAAAATGGGAAAACAGTTTCCTTCACCATCATTGTATGGGAAAGAAAATTTTGACAAGAAAGCTTATCGCAAATAATAGTGAACCTCTTTTGCGTCCTATAGTTGTTTCGTGAATCCACAATAGATTCTCCAATTCAATCCACTCCCTAATCTGATCATAAAGGCATACAAAAACCATGTCAATTCAAGGTCATCATCACCATCATCATCTTCATCACACTCATCCTATGAATCAGAGCCAAGAATGTCTCTTCCATAATAATCTTGTTATCCCACTTTGGAAGTAGCAGCCATTGAAATGGCTTACGAGTCAACCATTGTTTCCCACTCATTTGAAGTTCCGCATTCCTGTCGTGTGTTGCATTATTGAAGAAGTATATAATTCACGCCATTATCATTAATCTCGTTTTTTTTTTTAATGTTCTTAACTGAAAGGGATTTAATGGAAATAGTTAAAATGTTTTCTTGTTGATCTCAAATCCCTCTTTTATTTACTAAAAATCTTATTGTTAAAAGAGACTGTAACACTTTTTAAAAAAAATTATGAGCTGGATGAAACTTCAATGAAGTTCTAAAATTAAAATTTATAAATTGTATTTAATATAATTAAAGGTTTCGTTCTTGAATGGATTTTGAATATGGCAATCCAAATTAGTTTCTGAAAAACCAAAAGGGGTTAAATAGTTTCGCAGACTATCCACAAATTAATTTTTCCGCACGAGTAAATCAATAATCGTAAAAGTAAAGCACCAAAAATACCGACGTTTGATAACGTAGTTCGGCACACCTTGCCTACGTCTGCAGGGCCTTCACCTAGCTTAATCACTTTCACGAAAATACAATAGATTTACCCAAGGCTTTACTGAGCCGACACCACTCACTTCCCGTGAAAGAATTCACACCCAATAATACTACCGCCTCGTACTAACCTCAACAGAGAATTTTCTCAACAGTATTTAATAATAAAGAAAATTAAACGAACAACTCGAGTGATTAAAATAATAAAGAGCGAAAACTAAAATACACTTGAGATAGACAAGAACCAATTCTCGATAAGTTCCGCTCCACTGAAATAGATCTGGAAGTTATCGCAACAACAATGGGCTAATCACGATAATATATCAAAAAAAACGCAGCACAAAACCATTCAGCCCAAGTGATGTAATCCACATAAATTCCAGCACAAAGATAACTAGCACGGGTTGCATCTGTTATTCACCTTCAACATAAACCCAATGACCACAAAAACAACTTCAGCTCTTTTCATCCAAAAAAAAATGCAGTTGATGCCACCCCCACATATCGTTCACTCTACTTGGATGACATCAGCGGTAGATGCTCAACAATGAAAGCCACACCATGGTGTCTTTCCACAAAACCATAAAACACTTAATTCACCCTCAAGACTTGCGGCAATCCCCTTTTTTCCACATAAAGACTTGCAGCAATCCTTTTTGATTCACATAAAGACTTGCGTAATCACCCAGACTTTTTCCAAAACAAGGAGATATGCACATATATGGATAGACTTCAAAGATTCCACCGAAAATAATAGACTTTTACCCAAACAAGGAGATATGCATACCTATTGGATAGACTTCAAGATTCCACCGAAATATCTGCAGTACAACAGTGGCCTGTATCGAAAACTCCGAAATAATTGAGAAGTTTCCTAGGCCTCACAGGATATTACAGGCGTTTTGTTCATAATTATAAGGCCATTGCAAGACCATTGGTGGATCTATTGAAAGAATCTATTTTTTATGGAGGAATGAACACCAAACTACGTTTGTTAAATTGAAGGAGGCAATGGTGATTGCCCTGGTTCTTACCTTGCCTGACTTCACCAAGGATTTTTTTCATAGAGACTGAAGCATCTGGCACTGGCATTGGAGCTGTCTTAATACAGAATGACCATCCAATAGCGTTCATCAACAAATGTTTGTTTCCTCGGCATTAATTGTTGTCGGCTACGCATAAGCTCATTGACGCATTTCATGCATCAACACTTGGGGGTTATTTTGGGGCCATGACTACGTATAAACGATTGGTTGCTTTAGTGTATTGGCCTAAAATGTTGAAAGATGTCAGGGAATTTGTCAAATATTGTATCATCTGTCAATGGTATAAGCCTGAGTTATTGGCTCCTGCTGGGTTGCTGCAACCATTGCCACCACCTGTTTCGTTATTCACTTATTTGACCTTGGACTTTATTGAGGCACTTCTAAGTTCTCGCGGCAAAACCATCATTTTTGTTGTAGTAGACAGATTGTCAATTTTGCCCATTTCATTGCCTTGTCCCACTCATTAACTGCTAAACAAGTTGCTATTACATTCATTGATCATGTGTACAAATTGCATGGTATGCCTCAAAACATTACAAGTGATCGTGGCTCCACCTTTCTCAGCAGCTTTTGGAGATAATTCTTTCAACTTCAAGGGGTGCAATTGCAGTATTCCACTACTTATCATCTACAAACGGATGGTCAATCTGAGGTCGTGAACAGGTGTCTTTAGTGTTAACTTTGGTGTGTCACTGGTGACTTACCCCATTCTTGGGTTCAGTGGCTTCCCTTGGCTCAATATTGGTATAATTCGACGTTCCATTCATCCATTTAAATGTCCCCTTTTGAAGCTCTCTTTGGGTTTCCACCGTCCATCCACAACCCTTATTTTCCCCAAGACTCCAATGTGGTTGTTGTTGACATTTTCTTAAGAGACAGGGAATCTACAATTGCTCTGCCACAACATCACTTGTAACGTACAACTCAGCATATACAGTCTCAGGCAGATAAGCGTTGCACTGATCGCAATTTTGAAATTAGTGATTGGGTGCATTTAAAACTTCAACTGTACCGACAAGCTTCTCTCAGGTCATGACTTCAAAAGTTTGAGACGAAATTTTATGGGTCATATCAAGTGTTGGATAAAGTGGGTGCCTTTGCCTATAAGTTGAATTTGCCCCTTCAACTCAACTTCACAATATCTTTCATATTTCTCAGTTAAAGTCGGGCTTCCCTCCTATAGGTCCAATTCCAGATCTTCCATCTATTTCTCATATCCAAGATGCCATGCCACAAGCGATGTTGGATTGTAGGACTATTAAATGCAAAAATGCAACTGCTATGCAATGGCTAGTGCATTGGAAAAGGTTCTCTCCTACAGATGCGTCTTCGGAGTTCATCGATGAGTTACACACAAAGTTTCCTTCTTTCCTTAAGGACAAGGAAACTTAAGCGGGGAGTATTGATAGTAATCAACTAATGTGGCGGGAAAATGCAGTTGTAAATAATAGATAACAGATTAGTAGTTAATTCGTTGATTCATTCATTTGTTACTTTCTTGTATAAATAACAACAGATTGCTTGTAACGAAATAATAATAATGGTGAATGAAATCTGAGAAACCCAAGAAATTCATGGTGAGTTCTTGGTTTGTAGTTTGTACATATATTTGTTTCTGAGTCCAATCACACTGCTAGCGGACTAATACCATTTGGTGCACTTGATTCAAACCACCGTCGGCACACAGATCTCCTCCGAACCACCAAAAGCTCTTTGCAGAAATTCCTCAACAACTGACACAAATTCTTCCACTTTTTCTTCATGGGGTAAATGCCCACAATCCTTAATTACTTCAAGGTGAGAACTGGGTAATGCTTGTGCGAGTCTCTTCGCATTCCAAGATGGAACAATTCTATCAGTATCACCGGTGACAATGAGAACTGTGATTTTATCATTTAAAAGGCAAATATTAACATTGCATTCAACATATTAATCTTAATAAATGTAGCATATTCTGTTCTGGTGCATGAGGATTCATCACTTCAAAGCTGGAGCCCATAGTAAATCAGATAATCAATCATATGAAAGTTTGACCAAAAGGTCCTATACTCTCCACGTCGAAAGATACACAGCAAAGGTGTAAACTCATACTTCTATCCAAATCATCAAAACATAATGTCCATACTTAAGGTATGCGAGTTGTCCAAATTACCCAAGCTATGGCCTAAAGCGTGAATTGACACTTGGCACTTACGATTGCAGCATCTGAAGGACGAAGCAGAAAAGAGGAGAGAAAAAACCAAAAAGCAAACATTAGGAAAGAGCAGTAGGCTCGCTACAATTACCAGGACATGAAATTTCACGAAGTCTTTTTGATAGAGGTGACTTTGATAAAGCATCCACATTCGCAAGTGTTGCTGCAGTGAATTCTGCAAGAGCCTTGTCCCAGCCTCTAACCCTCAATGGCTAAATTTTTAACTAATAACATCCACGTAAGTAACAAATACTGATGATTGCTTACATAAGGCTTTGTGGAAGCTAATCAAATCATTAGAGTATAAGAGACATCACCTTTGTATAACCAGTTATGGTACGTTCTGTAACTTGATTAGGGTCAAACCAAGCATTTCTTATAGCTGCTAGACCAAATTTATCGATTGCCATCCTTATCTGACAATCATGGAGTAGAATTAATTAATATTTAAAAGGTAGGGAACACAGCAAAATTTAAATCACTCTACGCCCCCAAAAAAAAGTATGAACAGAAAATAGCATACACAATATATATGCAAGTTTGAATATTAGTAAGGACCAAGGCAAGAAGTTCATAATTTATAAGTTTATGCACGAAGAAAGTACCAGAAGTACACCAATGGCTGAGCGAATTATAGCTGACAATGCTTTCTTAAACAGTAAGTTGAGAACATTTATTACACCCTTCACCATTTGGAGCGTTTTCTGAAACACAAAAGTAATGATCTTTGATAAAATTTCAAAAATGGGGCGAGATAGGTTTGCTAATGCGTTTGAATATGATGCCTCTCCTTCAATCTTCTTACTTCTTCCAGAGTAGAATCCTTCAACGGCGTTATCAACAAGAAGTGGGGCAAATATCGCTGGGGAAACAAGTATTAGAGCTGCAACACGTTCAGGAGCCTCAAAATAAGAATTGACTGCAACAAGGGAACCAGCAGAATGCCTGGAATTTATGGTTTTAACAGGACCTAAGTTGTTTTGTTTCAAAACAAACATGTATCGAAAGAAATTCAATAATGACGTACTAGCGTTTAACCATCCATTAAAAATGAATCGAAAACCGATGGAGTCCAATTTGCAAGAAAAAGTTAAGTCAATGACAAGGAAGAGGAAAATATATACCCCACGAGAATTGCCTTCCGAGCCTTCAAGAGGTCAACAAAGTATAAAGTTGCGAGGGTGGAAAATGCAATGGAGTAAGGATTCAGTGATCTTGAACCGTCAGGGGTAGGAGAGGAATTCGCAAAAGATAGATCCCTAGATGTCAATCCAAAGGCTGGCCTGTCGAAAGCAACAACTTTGGAAGCAGTAAGTTGCGCCAAAGGCTTCATAGCTCTACTCCATGAGAAAACAGAAGCTCCGAAGCCATGTAATAAAATGAAAGGAAAATCAAGCTTCGCGAAGGAGGCCGCAGGAAGTTCAGAATCGCGAGATTGTGATTCTGCTGCATCGCATGCCTTGTAGTGAATGCGAACGCCGTTGAAATCACAAAAACGGCTGTCTGGATCAGCTAAAAGCTCGGGATGCAGTAGTTCATCCTGTTCTATGCCCGCTATTCTCTTTCGTTTTTCATTTGTTTTTGCCTTCCACTCATCTGGAGACATTAAGTAGAAAAAGGTATGGATTGGATAGCCAACTCTGATAAGGGGATCTTCGGATAAAGCATAGTAATAAACCACAGCAGGTGAAAGAAAATAAATAAAACCTAGGGATTACTAACCAGAATAAGGAGGATAAACACCAGCAGAAGACGCATCAGCTCGAGGAGGAAGCAATTTGGGATAAGAATCAGCATATGGATCTGCAGGGAAGTTGACAAAATATCTTCTATGTCTGGAACAATCTGTGAAATTGAAAAGGGTCAGGGACTGGAATTGCAACTGTTGAGAAGTACTCATGACGAAGTTGATGTTCTGATGATAATTGATTATCTGGAAAGAAGCAAAAGGAATCCTAAATCAGCTTTCATTCAAACTTCTTGTTTTTCACAAGTATTCGTATTGCCGCGAATCAATAAGCCATCTTCTGAATCTGATTGCGTGGACGGAGTTAGTGGAGGGGTTAGGAAAATGTTTAGAGGAAACTTACCGCTACACGAAACAATTTCGCCTACAATTTCGAATTACTACAGTGAGTCAGGTATGTTTTGTCGTAATTGCCTCTAATTACATAACACAGGCTTAAGGCCCAATCAAGCCCAATAGTGTGGTGGATTGTTTCGACTTCTTAAGAAAGTTTTTTAACTTTTATTATTACTTGAACCCTGTCTTTCATTTAGGTGTAATCTTCTATGTATAAATACAACAAGAGTTTCCTTTATTCAAAATTTATGGTGATCAATTTGTTTCGCATCCACTCCATACACGTCACATGTTTATTAGATTCGTTAACGAATAAAATTTTGGTAATTATTATTAATTTTGTTAATCAAATTTATTTTATTTCATAAAGTTCAGTTGATTGCAGTATTAAGGATATAATGTACATTAAACACTAAATTTGTGTTCCTTTTTAAGACGAAAACTTTTGTCGAAAAAGTGGAATTATTTGGACTGTAAAGATTCTCTTTTTTTCTTATTCAAAGATTAACCTTTTTTTTTGTTTTTACATTGAAAATTTTGTGTAGATAAATAGATTAATTTAATTAGTATTAACAATTATATGAGCTCAATTAGCAAGGAAAAAATCGTACCTTCTGTTTAATTAAAACATGGTAAATTTATGTTCTTTTTCACACATTAATTGTAATTACTTTTTTTTTAGTTCAATTTATTAAGAATGCGGAAGATATTAGGGTTAAATCCTCGCTTTATCAATTGTTATATATTTTTGTTTTAGACAGTTAAATCAAGTTTTAACTATTTTTGATAGTATTATTATAAATTATAAAGCAAGACATTAATGAAATTTTTAATTTTTATTATTTGATTTGTGTGATATTTTTAATGGGATTTAATTTGAACAAATTATTAATTTAAGATTTTTTTACTCAGTGTTTAACTTTTAAATTAAAAAAGGGAGTTTATATTTAAGATAATATTAAAAATTTACAAAAATATCTACACGTATTAATCATATATAAAAAGTCATTAATTCATTTACGCGAATCACGCCATGGAATTAGAACTAGAATAATAGTTATTTATCATGATGTTGAGTTTTAACGGATTCTGTTGACAATGACATTCACAATTAATGGAAATAATTTCTCATTGGCCGGATGTTATCAATTTTCGGTTGTCCCAACATGATATCGTACTCTTTGGTTATGAGTCTTGAAAATCTGAATATGATGACAATTACAGAACAGAAAAAAAAAAAAACAAACAAAGAGAGAGAGAGATGCATGCTGTTGGTGCATCGCAATATTCACACGGAATTGAAGATACAACTCAAACACTAAAGGAAGAAGAATTGGGTGCGAATAGGGCGAAGTTGCTGGATCATGATTGGTTGGCCTGCGAGAGTTGTTCCATGAGAGAGAGGATGTGAGTATTGTAGCAGCGAGCTTGATAAACGGATTCAGCCTCAAGCTCACCAAGCTGTGAGCAGAGCCTCTCCTCGGCTTCCTCAGCCACTCTAAGTCTCTCCCACGCCCTACGGAGCTCCATCGTCATCTCTTCTTCTCTTGCTTTGCTTTCTTTAAGCTCTCTCTCCAGCTCCTCGTTTCGCTCTCTTAGCCTCATCACTACCATCTCATCCGACTCTCTTGTCATCTTCTAATTTAACCCACACAACTCCAATCTATACTTTCTCGCTGGCTTCTGTTGCTTGCTTTTTGATTCACCCATATGTACGTATATATAGCCTCGTTCAGATGTGTCCAGGTTCAATGTATCTGATCACACGACCCCCCCTCCATCTCCATTATTGAATGTGCTGACGTATTTGCTTCCCTACTTTCTTCAACTTTTTGTTTTTCTTTGTTTGACAAGGGGCTTTCCTACTTATTCAACCGTCGTTGGTCGTTGTGTGCAAGCAATCTCTTCCTCATATAGTAACTTCCATTAAAAAATAATTATTAACGACAAGCACTAAGTTTATCTAATTGCATTCCAAACAAATCAGTTCATTAATCAATTATTTTACAGTTAGACCATTAGTCATAAAAGTTTAGAAATAAATTAACATTAAATTTTCTTTCTTAATATAGTCGATTGAAATATTTATGTTTCATCCTATGCGCGCGCATATATGCATATATATTTTTTATTTATATTATGGATGGTATATCGTATATAAATGTTTTGGAAATAAAGCTATTCAATTACCTCTTTATAATAATTTGAAAATTTGGAATTCCCTACTAATGTATGGTTTAAAAAGCTTGTTGAATTCAAAGAGCTTCCTTGTGCATTAAGCATACAAAGAAACTTCTTAAAAGCTCAAGGCCGTACTTTCCCGATAAGATATTGACTTACTGTTGTAGCCCAAAAAAGGCTTGGAAATCTGCCCCTTGACTGGACTTTGATATTGCCCCTTATTGGGTTTTTGCTTTCATAAGCCAACTACGGATGCTTGAGCTTGACAGACACAAACAGATCTTTCGGCCTATAAATAAAATCACCTTTTGTGAACTGAACTTCGGATAAGGTTTTCTTCTGTCTATCGGGTTATGCGGATGCTTTGCTTGCAAGTTTCATAAACTTAAATATCAAAATATAACGTATGTTTATTATTTACTGGAGTAAGCTTAAGTTGTCATGTTGGCTCTTAAGGCTTCCGAATTATGCTAGGCTTAATATCACTGTATAACTTAATCAATGAGTGTTTTCACACCTTGTGGACTTTAGAGTAGTCCAAGGGTGGATTAAAGGCAGAAGACACTGAGTTCTTTTTTTTTAACTTGTTAAGTTTATGAAAATAATATCAAAAGATGTTATTTATTTATGTTATATACTCGAGGACTGGACACCTAGCGTTGAACTTGGACATGTACAATGAGTTGGTACAAAGGATGAACAGGCCTGCACAACGCAACAAAATGCCACAATCGGGTTAACTTATGAAGCGTTTATTGGGACGGAAGCTTTTCTATATCTATTTTCATCACCGCCTACCTTTTCCTAAACTGTCCATGTCACTAGCCAATCAACAATTCCAATTTTTACTTTCACCATAGAGATTGCTCCACCCAGTCTTGTTTGATCAAGATGAAGACGAAGGCGACAATGACGACGACGCATTTATGCTGTTGGATTTGCATTGTTCCATTCTCGATATCTACCTATCTGCAAATGGCGCCATGTTCGAATCAGATTTGCCATTTCAAACCATCAAATCATTGAGGTCAGCTTTTCTTCTTCTCTATAATCTGTTTGATTTTCCTTTAGTCTTGTTTCTTTCACTCACTGTTACTGCTGTCGTCTTTTCTTTTCTTTTCTTTAAATTTCACCCTTGAAATGTTTTTAGACTTCCTCGGCATCTGTTTGATCTCTTGTGCTTTGTTCAATGATTATGCCTCGCAATCCCAAAAACAAGTGTCGGTACTGGATAATTTGTTTTCTTAGGTACAACGAGGAAATTTTTTTTCTGGATGATTTGATTTGCTTTTCTTTGAATTCAAAGTGCTTTTCTGATTTATCTCTCTGTTGTTCTTACATGGTATTTGATAGGAGCGCTATCTCTCTCAAGCCTCCATAAGTGACTACACAGTTGAGAACTCCGTTTTCAAGCAATTATCCGTTAGGTTTTTCTCTTGCCATCCCGGCAAAGTTGTGGTTTCTTGGAGTTACGCACAGTATTGATCTGATCATCATTCCGCTTACGCTTTGATTTGTGGGTCTCAATCATGGATTCGTATGGTAATTATAAGCACGGGTCTGGGAAATTGGAACATATAATTTCCCAATTTCTGTTGAAAAGCTTGCACATCATTCTGGACTCGAGGATTCCTTCCCTTCAGCCGCAGGGTCAGAAAAGTGACAACTTTTACTCAGTTTCCAGAGTTAGAAAGAGTGACAAATGGTTCAATTTAGTTCTAGGAGATCGACCTGCAGCCCTTGATAACCTGCATTTCTGGCATAGAAATCTAATGGATCCCATGATTGTTGACGTCATTCTTGTTCACCAGGGGCCTCCATCTTCTTTTGTAGATTCGTGCCCTGCTTCATCTGGGAGGACAACTGTTGAGACAGTTTTAGAGAGGTGGGTTGTCCAGTACGAGTCTGCAAGGATCATGTCTCCCCAGACTGCTGATAGTGCTTCCTCTTACAAGAAAACTTACAAGAAATCAATCTTACTTTTACGTTCTCTTTATGCACAGATGAGGCTTCTTCCTGCCTATCGAATATTTAGGCAATTGAATGCATCTAGCCAAACTTATGATTTTGATATGATTTACAAGGTCTCGTCATTTTGTGAACCATTCTCTAGAGCAGAGGAGGAGATGATGAAAGAATACTCTTTTACTCCTGTTGAATCTGCTGCTGGTCGCCTTTCCATATCAGTGACTTACTGTTTGACAGTATCAGATTTCAATCTCGAACCTCTGTCAGCTTTACCACCAAAAATAATTACAGATTATGTTGGTAGCCCTACCACTGATCCCCTCAGGTCTTTCCCCTCTTCTGAGAGGGGAGTACGTGCAACATCCTTTCCATTGAGAGGGATTAGGCCCAACATATCAGCTCCTTTGCAACGCCCACATAGCTGGACAAGTGGATTTCACAGAACAGCCCCTTCCATGTTGAATCAAACACTTGCTGGATCTCCACCAGCATATCGTGCATCTCCAATGTCACATGATTTTTCGCCTCCTCCTTTTGATCCTCATGGTAATAAAGTTCACAATTATAGGCCACCAACTTATCAAAGGGGCAATTTTTATGATGAGTGTCACCTTTCACCTCCATTCTCTCCATCTCTGTCCCCATCGACCACAACATGCTTTGCCAATGCCAATTCATTGCAAAGTTGCAAATATTCAGAAACTGCCCCTGTAACTATCCCACTTCCAATCACCGGAAAGAATTCTAGATACAATTATCCTAACTTTTCTGATCCAAGTAAGCATTCTCTTCCACCTTTATCTCCTAGGAGTGCACGTCATGATGCTTCATTGCTGGACTCTCCTTCTAGAATTCGATCAATCAAGAAGCTAGAAATCTTAAGGGCTGGAGAATTGAACTGTGGCTTGACTAACCAATGTCCGAGTCATAAGGTATGCTTTACTCATGTGCTACTTTGGACGATTATGTTACCCATTGACTCCACCTATCTGAATTGGAGCCTAGTGTCTGATAATAAAGTCATTGTTCATGGCTATTAGGTTTTCAAGGATAGCAAAGATGATTCAGGAAGGTTCTCAGGATTATTATCTTCTAGTGGCTCACCACGTATTGGATTTTCTAGAAGTTCTAGTAGATTATCTTTCCAAGATGATATAGAGGATTGTGATTTCTCATGTCCGTTTGATGTTGATGATGTTGACGCATTTGATGGCCATATCAGGTAATTTTTTATTGTGTCCCACATTTCTTACGCTTTCTCTCTCTCTTGGTTTCCAATTATTCCCTAATCATCTCAACACATCATGTTTGTTTGGTTCTCATTTTCTAATTGATGTAGGATGAGTAGAAGGTATCAAATTTTTTGTCATTTCTTAACTGATGTAGGACGAGTAGAAGATATATCAACCTAATCGCTAGAACCCACCAAAGTTGATTGCTGAAATCTTAGTTTTAGGTTTGGAATTTCAGCTTAGGTCGAAATTTTAAGTTTTGATAAAGCTAGAATTTTAGGTTTGATATGGCTAAAATTTTAGGGCTTTAGTTGTTGGAAATTTAGGTTAAAAGTGTTGGGAATTAGTGAGGTAAACAAGTAATGGAAGGTAAGAGAAATAGTAATTCGTAAAGTTTAAGAATTACTCTTAGAAGAAAGTTCGCAATTTCTAATTAGAACTCAAGTTTATATAAAAGAATTCAGGATATCTATATCGAAGGATTGATTATACATATCTACATACATACATATCTATAGAAAAATTCTTGGAACTCTAATTCCATTAATAAAGGGATTCTTAACTAAAAATATCCAAAATATAATTGAATCTTACTCTAATAAGATTTTTTAATCATTAAATAAGTTTAAGTCCTACACGATTAGGATAATATATCTATTACTACTACTAATCTAATAAGGAAACCTAGCATAAAATAAATTTTAGCCCTTGTTGTCTTTGTTGAAACCTCAAGGCCCACTTTTCATTCTACTAAATTAAAGTTTATGATTTGAGCAACATTTCTTTCTTCTGAGCCTTTTCTTTTCCCATCCCCCCACCTCGATGTAGCGTTTTGGGGGGAAAAAAAACTTTGGAAGAATCAACTTACTTCTCCTTTCTTCGTTTATTTGGGGGAAAAGGAACCGTCTACTAGTTGGGAAGCTAGACATTCAGTGCTCATGATCCATCAATAGATCCTATAGAGACAAAGGAAGAATATGGCTAAAGCATTGGAAGTAGATTAGATCTTCTAGCTACGTCCTTTGTCAGAGAGCCTCAATAAGTAGTTTCGGTAGCACCCGACCCTTACTTACTTTACTCTGTTTGTGGAAGGCCTTGTTGGTTGTCAATAAATAATTCCCATTTTTACCATTCTCTTAACCTTATAGTGAAGAATGATTAGCCCCCAAAGTGGAATGGATAGTGATTTGTCCTCATTTATTTATGTTATAAATTCTAAGCTCTTTTGTATTAATTCCCTTCGATTTGTCCAAAGTCGCCCTTGGTGTATAATGTGATAAATATTAAATACTAATCATGTAGGGTTCGATTCATGACATAGTGAGGGAAGGAAAAACAAAGATAAGTAGAATAGAATAGTCTATAATTGATGTAGATTGTAGCTGGAACTTGAAAATAGGGCATAGGGTTTGTAGAAAAACCTCTAAAAGCATAAAATTATTTAATTGATAAAAGACATACCTAAAAATCAAGCATTGGCAGGAGAAATTCCAAAACAGTGGGCTAAACGGTTAGGGTGGGCAGAGTATTGTTACAATACCTCCTATCATGTAGCCCTTCACACTACACCATTTAAGGTTTTGTATGGGAGGGATCCTCCTCCTATATTCCAGGTGGGCTCACGGGTAACCAAAATGGTGTCACTGGAGGTTCTTCTGCAGCAGAGGGATCACTACCTGGAAAAGATTAGAAGACATCTGGCAAAGGCCCAAAGTGACATGAAAAGTAGGGCTGATAAACATAGGCGGGAAGTGAATTTCAATGAGGGAGACATGGTTTGGCTGAAACTAGCTCCTTACCGTCAACTAACAGTAATGAGAAGAGCCAATGAAAAGCTAGCCCCTAGATGTTTTGGCCCATTTCGAGTGTTACGAAGGATTGGGAAGGTGGCCTACGAATTGCAACTACCGGAGTCAGTTAGGATCCACCCTGTCTTCCACGTCTCTCAGCTGAGAGCAGTAGTGGGAGGGGATACTGATCAGCTGATCTTACCTGAGAAATGGACAGAAGACAAGGAGTTATCAGTTCAGCCAGAAGAGGTCTTAGCAGTGAGACCCCGAGGAGGGAACCAAGGCCTTGAAGTTTTGATCAAGTGGAGGGGTTTGGCAACAGCTGAAGCTACTTGGGAACTCTTCGATAATATGGTGGCACTCTTTCCGGAGTTTCACCTTGAGGACAAGGTGCATCTTATTGGGGGGAGCAATGTTAGGCCTCCTATTATGAAAGTATATT
Organism: Erythroxylum divaricatum; assembly: GCA_025434745.1. Classification (NCBI taxonomy): domain Eukaryota; kingdom Viridiplantae; phylum Streptophyta; class Magnoliopsida; order Malpighiales; family Erythroxylaceae; genus Erythroxylum; species Erythroxylum divaricatum. Next base: position 103,945 of record JANTPM010000011.1, on the reverse strand, counting down.
CGAGAAGGGCAAGGCAAGGAGTAACCGAATGAAGGATGTCTCCATTCGGTTACGGGTAAGAATAGGTAGTTAGAATAAGGGCAGGAGAGAGAAGGCGAGGAGTGAGTTTGTTATAGAATTGTCAGAGGTATAATAGAGGGAATGATTGGGAAAAGGGGGCATGAATTTTCTGATTAGCTAAAGAACATTCTGTGAGCCTAAGGCTAGGAGAGAACAGTCCTCTCGAATTGGCTGTATACTATCGGTAACTTGGCAGATTCCAAGTCACCACATTAATAAAACTTGGTGCAAAATCTCTCAGTAATTGAGAGTTCTATCATAATCTTGCTGTCTGAATTTTTTTCCTCCTCTCTCATGATTGATTTAGCCTTCTAAGGGTGATAATTGTGGTTTTTAACCTTATCAGTTGGATTCATTGAATCATTCT
>JANTPM010000011.1:56038-68593 GCA_025434745.1 Erythroxylum divaricatum | reverse complement strand
GAATATATGTTGCTACAGTTGTCAATGGGAACAACAAGAAAATCATTATACAATATTCTCATCATCAATTCTCTCTCCCTTCTGTTCTCTCCTAGTCTCCCTCCCTTCTCGATTATCTTCTTCATGCCTTATTCCGAGCATCAAATCAGCTGGTATACTATATTCCATACGTAGGTGCATCGCGGAGGATAGCGCCAGACTTCTTGCACAGTTACGGACGAGACAGGGCCCCAGCTCCTGATTGCTCAACGAGTCCATGAGCTTCTCGTCTACAGGGGAACGATCCTCTCAACAATGTGAAGGGCCACATCGAGGTTCCCAATCGATGCATTCTTAGCCAAACTGATCGCGGGCTCCCACTTTTCGGCGCTCGCCGCTCGCCCTTTCCCCTTGCTTTCTCTCTCCTTCCCCTTCCTACCTTGGTCCGATGAACAGGGCGGTAGGTCGATAATCCGAGCAGTCTTCTTCCTCTTGATAGGTGGCTCGACCTCCTCCTCCTCCTCTTCTATGACCTCTAGGCCTTCATCAGCCGACCGGGTCATCACTGTTGACTGCTCAGGTGCAGCAGCCAGGGCGAGCGCTCCAGACGACTCAGAAGCCGTAGGTCGAGCGACATCCGCGCTAGCCTCTCCTTTTCTGTCCTGCCTTTTTGCGCTGGCCTTTGATAGGGGCGAAAGACCCGGCGAAATCATCGAGCCTTACCATGGCTGCACAGCAATAAAAACAGGTTAAGAAATAGAAACCAATACTTACAAATACAGTAAATAATTCAACCACTAGGAATCAACCAGAGGGGGCAGTCTCTTCTCCTAGCCCATTAATTTGGGGCGGGGGATCGGTTAGAAATGAATCAGCCGAGGCCCCCCCGCGATATCCCCGAATGAGGTGACCGAAGTCATACCGACCGAGCTCTTTTATGCGATCGACTACCTCCCACTCCTCTCTAGTAAGAGATAGGCTCGATGCGTCATTCCATTGCTCGGCTAAAGGATATCTCCACGGCTGGGACTCGAAGGAAGATCCCGGAGGCTTCACGAAAAAGTACTTCGTCCGCCAAGCGGTAATTTTTGAAGCCGTTCTGGCCGGGCGAAATCGGACATCTCTATACTACAGTTGAGGGATCCCGGTCCCAGAGCTTGAACTATGGTTTATTCTCAAAAAATGGCGTAGGATGCCAATCGAAGGAGGACAGCCGAATTCATGGCACAGCAAGGCCAAACCATTGATGAATCTCCATCCATTCGGAGGAATTTGGCCCAGCCTCAGATGGTAGGCGACGCACACCTCGTCGATGATCGGGGCATATGGGAACTTCATGCCACCGACCGAGAAGAAGCTGTCGGAAATAGCAAAATATTCTCCCTCACTGCTATAAATCCGTTCGTTCTAGCCTATCAGTCTAGGACCCCAGGACATAGGGATATTATTCCTAATAATTGAACGATTCAGCTCCCCCACGGTCATCGTTGACTCGTCTCTCGGTGGCTCCTATACTACCATCTCATCCTTCCAGTCACTCACCGTTGCTACTTCCACAGTTACTTCAAACGGCCCAGCTAGTTGGGAGGCCCTCTCAGCGGTTTCATCCCTAGAGCTAACCCCACTTCTAGCACTGTTCGACGACATGTTCACAAAGAGGAAATGTAGAGGAGGAAACGAGGGAAAAAGACGTACCTATTTAGTGATTTGAGGTTGGAAATTTGGACGGCGGTTGAAAGGAAACTCCAGAAACTGTAAGCAAGAAGGTGCAAATAAAAGTAGAGTGAAACAAGGAGAGCAAAACAAGCGTGAAGAAAATCTGTAGTTGCTGACCCTGAGTATTTATAGAAGATCAGTCGAATAAGCGTTCTAACCAACACTTGACACATGGTGAAAATTTGAGCAGAATTCAGACACGTGGCCGAATCTGAGCTGAGGTAAATTAGGGTTAGTAGAAACCCGGAGCGGCGCAACAGTTGAAAGGACGTATGTGATAGCTGCACAACGGTTACAAATTCTGAATATTTGTCAGAGGGTATGCGCCGTTAGTAATAATTACACCAAGTACCTTCACGCGCTCAGCGTCGACGCTCACCCGATCTATCTTGGCGCGAGCTATCATGCAATAAGCATCGATACCAGTCGATCGGGATACTCAATCGACCGATCCCAGTACGAGCAGTCATGCATTATGCATTGATGTCTGACCTATCGGGCCTATCACGAGCTGCCCCACAGACGAGTTGCACGATCTTTATGTACTCTTTCGACCCTTCTTCTTGCTCAGACTCGAGGAGTAGGGGGCTTATGGTTGGGTCGATCGTGCTAGGCCCAAACCCACTCAAAACGACTCATGGACCGATCGGTCCACCCCGCAAAGACTGACCTAATTCTTATCGACTATGCTAGGCCCAGGTCCTAGTCCACGCATCCACGGCCCACTTGCAGGTGGAAGTCTCCCATGTATACGTAAAGACCAAAACCTAGCATCTATCCCATATATAAGATATAACTCTGCCATGATACGAGTATGTAATCAGAACCCTAACTTCTCTGCTCATAGCTATCATACCCTCACAAAAAGACTAACTTGAGCGTCGAAGGGGCCTGCTGGATACCAACCCCCGGCGTGCCTTGTGTTGTTTTGCAGGAACTCTTGTTAGCGACAGTCAAACTCATAGATCCAAACGGTAACGTGCAGCCTCGCCAGAATCAGGCTGAACCAGAAATCAAAGTTAACAGTACCTAATTTCCTAAGTACAAGCTGTACAAGTACAAGATAACAGAAAAATAACCCCCCTACCTTGTCCATTTATATGTCGTTGATGAAGAAAAAAAACCTGATTTCTACATAGAAGACAAGTGGAATGAGTTTGGAACCACTGCTTGTGGTTGCATCTGGGGAGTTTCCTCAGCTTTTCACCATCTACAACCTCTTGAAGGCAAGCCGTGCAGTAGGGGGCATAATCGTCAATAATCTTTCTATGCTTTGGTCTGAAGGTGAAAGAGTGAATTTGTTTACTACTGGGCCATAAAAAGTGTGTGCATGCACAAGTAGCATAAACGATCAAAGAGATAAGGATCTTATTCTTGCAGCTGCTAGTACTGGTGGCTGTAGAAATAGGTTACAGATTGCAAAGAGGCTGTGAGAGAGATTGAGTGATAGGAAATTAGGAAATTAGGTTTGAGAGATCGATTGTCTTATTCTCTGAGAGAGTACGTGAGGGAAAGAAAATTAGGAATTTAGGTTTGAGAGATTGATTGTGTTATTCTCTAAAAAATGAAACGAATTTGTTTCGGTTCTATAACGAAATGACATCGTTTTGTTAATCAAATTTAAATATGCTAATGGACATGTCCGATTAATGAAGGTTATTGATATATGACAGTATTACGCCAGCAAAGATAACGATAAAATCAACGTCGGATTAGAATTGAAATAAATTAAAATTTTAAGTATTTTATTATTATTTTTAAAAATTCAAAATATAATTAAAAATTGACAAAAATTTAAGCATTTTTAGTAATAAAAAACTTTAATTAATGCACCGTGTGCATTATAAATCAATTAATGCAAGTTGAGAGCATTCTACTTGAGTTAGCCCGGAAAACTTGTTAGTGGACCCTACAAAACTTGTTAGTGGACCCTACATTTTGACATATTCTAAGTACATTCCTAGTTTTTTCAAGTATTAGCCGATTTATTACTTAATTGATCAGTTTCTTTTTTTTTTTAGAAAAGGAACAACAACCAATTACACGACTAGGCGCGGGAAACATGCTCCCGACAAATCTGCTAAAAGGAAGACATGACACCCGTCAGGTAGACGATCAAAGAAAGTAGGACCTAGCGCAAAGTTCTCAGCATAATGCGCTAACCAGTCAGCACAACGGTTGCTCTCACGGTATATGTGGCGATCTACCACCGTCCAATTACATGTGAACAACTCATGTATCCCTTGGACCAGGCTATTATGGACCGTAGACTGGCTGACCGTGGAAGAAATGAGCTGTAACGCCACTGCCGAATCTGCTTCTAATTCAATCCTTCGAAATCCAAGGTTCCAAGCAAGCGTGAGGCCGGTATACATCCCCCAGAGTTCGGCCGCCATTGAAGAGTACCATTCGAGATTGTGAACAAATTCGCCCAGCCAGGTACCGGAACTATTACGGAGGAGGTTGCCTGCCGCTGCCGAGGAGGAAGAACGTTGATACGCACCATCTGTGTTTAACTTGACCCACCCGAGGGGAGGTGGACACCAGCTGATGAGTTGCTCGTGGAGGGGGTGGTGGCCAGGAAGTATGGTACACTGCCAAACGATGGACTTGTGGACCTGATCTGCAAAAGACAAAATAATATTAGTCGGGGAAGAAGGCCGACTAAATTGGACATCAAAGAGAGACCCGTTATGCCATGACCATAAGAACCAACAGGTCACTCCGAAAACAGTGGACCATGTACGATTGAACACGCGTCTGTGGGAATGAAGATTAGATCCGAGCCATTGGTGAAGAGGCAGAGTGAAGAACTCCGGATTAACAATGTGATGAGGGAAGGAGTTCCACACTTGGTGGGCTTTGGCGCAGTCGCGCATCACATGCTGCGAGGATTCATCGAGACCACAATGGGAATAGGAGCCGTCTGTAGAAAGATGGCACCACAGCCTATGTTGATTGGTGAGGAGCCGGTCCTGGGCAAGAAGCCACAGGAAGGATCTGATATGTGGAGGCCTAGGCCAGTGCCAGATAACTCTCCAAACCTCGAATCGCCCCGGTCTGTGTGATCCCGGAGCCAAGCGTAGGTAGAAGCAATAGTAAAGCGTCCCGAGTCCGAAAGACCCCAGCATAACTTATCTTGGCCGAGGAAAGGCCTCGGGGGAAAGCTACCTGCTATCAATCGACAAATCTCCGGTGGTAGGTGGCCTTGGAAAGAGTCCCAAGTCCAATTACCAACGCCATCCACAAAATATCTGACACTGAGGTTACAGTCGGGGGCGGGAATAGGGGTGGTGACCTGAGTAATGAGCGGGCCAAGTCCCGCTACCCATGGGTCAAGCCAGAATCGCGTGCGGGCGCCATCGCCAAGCACCCATTGAGTGCCTTGAAGCACGATATGCCATATAGATTGGATACTCGTCCAGGTCATGGACCCACCCTTGGTTGCAATGGTGAGGGGAAGGGTGGAAGCGTCAAAATTGTACTTGGCAGAGAGAACGCGAACCCAGAGAGAGTTAGGCTTCTCAATCATGGTCCAACCAAGTTTAGTAAGAAAGGCATCATTGGTGGCGCGAATGCTTTTGAAGCCAAGACCCCCTAACTCCTTAGGCTAACAGACATCCTCCCATTTGACCAAAGGAATCCGTCTGCAGCCATGAGTCGAGCCCCACAGAAATTGACGCGTAATCTTTTCCAGCTCATCGCAAAGACCGCGGGGCAGGCGGACCGTTTGCATAGTATAACTGGGAAGAGCAGCGATCACAGATTGGGCTAAGGTGAGCCGACCGACGAATGACAGGAGGTTGGCAGACCAACTAGTGAGGCGTTGGTGAACCTTGTCCAGAATGTACTGGTAAGTACTTAGGTTCACCCGGTCATGAAGAAGAGGAACGCCTAGATAACGTCCAAGGTCGGTGGTCTGTGCGAACCCCAACGCACTGCATAAAGCCCGGGAGGTCGGAGTGAGGACGTTCTTAGAGAAATAACACCGAGTTTTCTCCCGATTGATCCGTTGCCCGGAAGCGCCGCAGAAAGAGTCTAAAGTATGGCGAATAATGTCGACCTGAGGAAGGGAGACCTCAGAGAAAAGGATCAGATCGTCAGCGAAAAATAAATGCGAAAGCGGAGGCCCCGATCTGTTCAAATGGATAGGCTGCCAACGGCCGTGGGTAACCGCCTGGGAAATTGAATGCCCTAAGTATTCCATGCACAAAACGAAAAGGTAGGGCGAGAGGGGGTCACCTTGCCTTATACCCCGGGTCGGGTGGAAAGGCTCACTCAGATCACTAGTCCATCTGACCTAGATGGAGACCGTGGAAATGCACTTCATAATGAGATTGATCAACGTGGCGGGTAAGCCGACGTCAAACAGCGTGTCTTGGATGAAATCCCAAGATAACCGGTCATAAGCTTTCTCCAGGTCGACCTTGATGGCCATAAAACTAGTTCGACCCATTTTCCTCCGCATAGTGTGAATGACCTCCTGGACGATAATGATATTATTCGTGATCAGGCGGCCAGGGACAAAGCTGCATTGGGTAGGGGCAACCAGGTCAGTCAGGTAGGGTTTAAGGCGATTGACTATGATTTTGGTGAGAGCTTTGTAGACCACCGAGCATAAAGCAATCGGTCGGAAGTGAGTAATGGCCCTAGGGGACGGAATTTTAGGAATGAGAACCATGATAGTGCGGTTGAAGTCCGTGTCCCAGGTTTCATGGCGAAAGATTCGTTGAAAAAAGCCAATCAAAGAATGGCTGACTATATCCCATTGAGACTGGTAAAAGAGCGTTGGAAGACCATCAATCCCTGGCGTCTTGTTAGGATCCATATTGAAGAATGCCATCTTGATTTCCGCCGGCTCAAGGGGTCGGTCCAAATCTGTGCTGGCAGAAAGAGGAAGGCGAGGAAAGTGGTCGTGTGGCAACCGGGCAGAAGGGGGAGAGCTATCCTACGTGTAAAGAGTCTCGAGGAAGTGTTGAGCGTGACGGCGGATGGAATGATGGTCGGATAACACAGTCCCTTGCTCATCCCGAAGGGAAATAATCTGCGCCTTTCGCTGCTTGGCCATTGTGATGGAGTGATAATATCTGGTATTGCGGTCCCCCTGGCTAAGCCACTGGCATCGGGAACGTTGGTGCCAGTAGAGCTCCTCTTGGAGGAGGACGTGTTCCAGTTTCGTATGAAGATGAAGCTCGAGCCGTTGAAGAGCATTGGATTCAGAATGTTCCAGTCGCTGTTGGATACTAGCAAGCCGGGCGAGGAGACGCTTTTTTCCATGAAAAATGTGTCCGAAAACGGATACATTCCACCGCTGAAGCCGGGACGCGAACATCTTAATGTGGCGGCTGAGATCAGTATCTTGCGGAGTCCAATTCTCAGCAATGAATTGGGGGAAGTCAGCATGCGTCAGCCAGGTTGATTGAAATTGAAAGGAACGAGATCGCGGAGTGGAAGGCTCTCGATCAGTGAGGGACACCAGGAGGGGGCGATGGTCCGATTTAAGGAACGGAAGGTGGGTGAGCCTTAATAAACAGAAAGGTAGGACTGTCGTATAGTTTTGGGATGCTAACTTTCTTTAAACTACTTCCCACAAATTCCGCAAATCATGACACCGTAATCTTCTCTTGAAATTTACTTATATAATATTGCAAGTACTTTAAAAAAAATGCATAAATATGTCTACATCATCTAGAGATACCCAACATGAAACAACGTTGAAATAATAATCAGTTATATTTGATGATTAAAAATCAAACAGATTCAATTATAAACTTAAACATTGATAAAAATCGGTTTAAATTTCGGTTGAAATTTTAAGACATTAGTTATAATTTGCTATATATATTTAACACCCTTCCCTAAGTTCAAATGGCTGAGAACCTCATTTTAAACGCTAAAAATTATTGGGATAGGAGATTTAGGTGTATGATCATTTGAAAACAATTAATTTGGAGTTAATTAGATAGACATGTCTAAATAAAATATCATCTTGTTTATTTATGAGATTTATTAATTATACGCCCTGTGTTTAATATTACAAGGTATAAATAGAATTATAACTTGCACAGTGAAGTCTGGAATATGATCAATCTTCATCACATCACACGGTAACATTAGGTGCATCAGCTTTGTCTTCTACTTTGGCAGGCAGCTTGGCCGATTCAGGCTCCTTAGAATCAACAGCCACAATTTCAGGCTGTGTGGTAGTTGTGACATTATCAGCTTCAACTTTGTTGTCGACCAACTGGGCAATCACAGCAGAAGAAATTGACTCAGCTTTTGTCTCAGATGATGGGATCACATCACTACCTTCCTCTGGTTTTGGCTCTGACACATCTACCAAAGGTGCCTCCTCTTTCACTGACTCGCCCCCTTCGCTAATCTTACCTTCTTTTTCATCCCCATTGTTATTGTTGACCTCCTGTGCATGCATTTATTTAAGTAAACTAACAGTCGAGATTGAACAAGGTTTGAATGGCAAGAAATCACGAATAATCAGATTATAATTAACATGCAGAATCATGTATATATTGAGACTTGGTAAAGGATAGAACCTGAACAGGATTAGTCTGCTCCTGATTATCAGGAGACTTGGCAGGAGTATCATTTACGAGAGGCTCTGGGCGAGAATTATCAGAGAATTCCTTTGGTTTGCTCGCACAGCCTCCCATGATGATACTTTATTCTACTCTTATTTTGTGTTGGGTGGGGATGAAAGCGAGTCCTTGGAGATGAGGAGAAGCTAAAGCAAATGAACTGAATGCCTACAATTATACTGGGGTGATGAATTAATTATATAGCCTAGAACTTTCTTATATTTGATGGGCACACATTAATTTTAGCTTTGGTTTTAATTGTCTGGCCAATCTGTAGATTGACCATTTCCTTACCTATCATGCTTGGATATGATGCCTCCAAGTGGACTTCTGTCTATAGATGTAAATATTTTCGTCTATATTTAGCAAACACAAAACCACTTTTTTGTACCAATTTTGATATGAAAAGTGAAACTACACATTAGTACCATCGTATAACATTACCAATTATTGAAGAAGATAAACCTCGTATTGCCATATTAGCTATCAAGTGCCAAAATAATTGCATTATGAGCAAAACATCACAATGGAAAAGAAAAGTGAACATAACCTTCGGCATCTATTGCTCTGTTGAAAAATACAGCTTTATCCCCTGATTTGAAGAAAAAACTATTGTCCTCATCACAACTGGTTTAATCTCAAATACAACTCCAAAACAATTTGTTGCAGAAAATGAGTTCAATGAAATCAACCCAGAGCTCTCCTTCCACGTTCCTAAAACACAATATTTTCAAAAGATTCTATTCTATTTGCTTGTGGGATTGAAGTGAGAAACGTGGTTCATCAAGATGAACTTTATCAGCTATTCTTCCAATTGCGGCATTATGCTCCTTAGTCTCTCTAGAGTGAGGATGGCCCTTTCCCTCTTCTGTTTCGCGTGGAGAAGTTCCATGACTGCCATCACTAGAAGTATTGCTAACCAGGTTTTTGTACATTGTGAGAGCTTGAGCCATCATGTTAGCAGGATTGGCAGAATCACTGGGAAGTAAGATAGTTGTCCCCTAAGGAAGAAAAAAAAAGCATGGAAGAAAATAAAGAGAACAAGTTGCAGATAAGTGAACCAATTGCATATCTAAGTAAATAACAAGAAACATAGTTGAATAAAACTCTTCTTTACCTCCTTTGCAATATTGCCAAATGCTTGAATATAATGCTCAGCAATTCTCAAACTCGCTGCCTGAGAATTACATCACAAATTTAGCTAATGGCTTGAAATTTGTACATATATGCAAATGCAGATCATGGAAATTCACTTCAAGTGTACACAACAATTTGCAAGATAATCATTGTTAGACAAGTTCAAAAGAATGTATTAGAACCAGGACGTTGGTCAACTCAAACAAGAGAAGCAGATTCTTCTATTTAGAATGGATGGGCCAAAGGCTGCAAAGGTGAGAAGTTGAAAGTTCTATTTTGGCGGGTTCATCCCCTTCACTTGCCCAATTGACAATAATGAATGCACGCAAAAATATGCTAAAAACTGAAACAAGTCAAAGACAGAATATACAATTTTCATCATGCTATTACTGTTTATAGATAAGATACAGTGCACAAACGGTCTACTCACCAATGAGAAAAGCCTTACATCTCAAGATTTTGACCGTGGATATGCATATAAGATCTAAATAAATGTTCTTGTCCGAATGAATGGAAGAGATGGAAGGAAGCTAATAGCATTAAGCTTTCACCATCTCAATACGGCCTATGTTTTCTTTTTTACATGAAAACAAATACTAACACTAGCAAAGTGCCTTTAGTCCACAAGAAAATCTTGCGAACAATGTCCAAAGACACTAATCCTTATCCTGTGGACAATGTCCAAAGACACTAATCCTTTTGAGATGGCAATCAATCCAATCACTTGCATTAATCCAGACAGGTTTTGTTATATTAAAAACTTCAGACAAGCATAATGCCTTTCAGATCCACTGTGCATAGTTTGTAAGAACATCATTGAACTATGAGGATTAAAAAAACAGATACACTCACCTCCATTCCCCCGCCATCCTTAAGGGCCTGAGACACCACAAGAAGTCCTTTTGAAGTTGCTTGTGCTTTAGCAAGGATGGCTTGTGCTTCCCCTAATATAGAAGTATTATTATTGTTATTCTAATGTACGAAACTGATGATAACATGAGTCATTCATTGCCTCATGAAGTCTAATCAGTTACTTTAGAATTTAGATGGAACAGACTAACGAACCCTCCTCCAAAGTAGACAACTACATGGCATACAGGAGAACTAATGGCCATCACCATCCCAGAATTGGACCCGAATCAACCAATCAACACCATAAGGTTATTCATTCCACAAAGATATACTTAGAGCATAATAGGCAACCAACCTTCTGCTGCCAAGATCTGAGCATTCTTCTTTCCATCAGCAATATTGATGTTTGCCTGTCTCTCACCTGTTAATGGACAAATAAAGATGATTAGGTCATTAAGATCACACCTTATATCCTAAGTTGGCCTAAAAATGAAATGTATAGTAAACTACTCATATTTTCCATCAAAATAGAATCGACCAAATCAAACAAACTTTATTACCTTCAGACTCGAGAACTTGAGCTCTCTTCTTACGCTCTGCTTCTGCCTGCATCTCCATAGCTGCCCGCACTCCACGTGGTGGAGATATATCCCCTGATTAAAAAAGAAAGCCGATTATTTATCTAGAAAATCACAGTGGGCAATGTAGGAAAAAGATTGCTGCTCACGTATTTCATAGCGGAGGCATTGGAGACCCCAGTCCTTTGCTGCGACATTGATGGCCTCCTGTAGTATAATGGGAATGTTCACAGTAAGTACATTTCCAGTATGGTTGGGCTGTACATTAATAAGTTTAAAATGCCAAAGTGCATGGAGTTAAGCTAACAAAATAAAACAAACAAAGGAATACTGTGTCTAGAAAATCAAGGATTGGCAAAAGCTAATTAGGAAGCAAGTGAAGGGTGGTGCAAGTGAACCCAAAACAGAATCAGTACATATGATATAAACTGACAGTCAATAGTTGAAAAGATGCAAAGAAACGTACCACAATCTTTTCGTTTAGAGTGTCTCGTTCCTCAAAGGTCTTGTCAAGAGTAATTTTACCAAGTTCACTACGCATAGTAGTCTGGGCAAGTTGAATAACAGCGTAGATGGGATTCTCGACACCGTAAGAGGCGAGTTTAGGGTCAACAATCTGAGATTAATATTAACATAATACGTCTGAGAAAAAGAAGAAGAAGAGGTTAAAAGGAAAAGCAAATCAAACAAAGGAAAGGAAAGACCTTAACATAAAGAACACCGTCAATAAGAATGCTGACATTGTCCTTAGTAATAGCAGACTGGTCGGGAATGGGAATAGCCTCTTCCTTCAAGGAATGCACATAGGCAATTCGATCGACAAAAGGGATCAAGAAATGAATTCCTGAGGGAAGTGTTTTCACGTATTTCCCAAATCTCTCTATCACAAATGCTTTCTTCTCCGGCACTATTCTAATCCCCCAGTTCACCGGAGGAGTAATCTCGTAACTTCAAAATCATTTAAAACACTGTAGTTTTAGCTTTCTTCTTCTTTCCAAACAAAAAGGAAATGTGGGTCTTGAGAGTTTTCTTTACCTATTGGAAGCATCGCGACCAGTGCGAAGGAGGCGGACGGGAGTGACAGAGAATGGAGCGGATAAAAGAGGAGGAGGATGATGCAATTGAAGATGACGTCGAGGAGAACAGTGGTCGTGGAAAACGGTAGCTGAGCGAACCGCTGCGGTCGGCGCCGTCGCAGAAGCCCACTGGCGGCGCAGGGATGCTCTCATAACCCCTCCCCACATAAGTACTGATTTAGATTATGATTTCGTATGTGAAAACTCCGATCGCCAAAGCTTACAATATGCAAAGATAAATACGTGATTTCTTTTCTTATTCTAAAGAAGGAGAAGAAGACTTCAAAGTTCAAACCCACACCTAAAACCTCTTTCATTTGCTGTTATCCACTTAGTTATATTTGGTTGTCGTCCTTGCGAGTGAGTAACAATACTATGAATATCGTATCGAGCTCGGTACTGAATTGAGCTCTGGAATAGAACTGTATCGATATCGGTCGGTACTGGATATCATTTCGGAATATTTTTTAAATTTATAAAATAGTTCCTAAATTTTTTAAAAATTGTAAAATAATTCATATTGATATATTATACAGCTTTACTGTATGCTTTATTAGTTTACTGTTTACATCAATCATACTTTCAAAAATCTTAATAATAAATAATAATGACAATTAATTT
>JANTPM010000009.1:32209029-32224035 GCA_025434745.1 Erythroxylum divaricatum | reverse complement strand
ATAATACATAAATGCAATATGAATCTCATAATTATAATCTCATTATAATTTCATTTGCAATGTATAATTATCTCATAGACTTTATCATATATATCTAAACATGTACAAGATAAAGAATGCCTTTAAATTATTTTTCACTAAACTACAATTAAATCGAATGGATGTAGGGCATAAACCAACAATATGATATGCAAAAAATCTCTCTCTACAAATGTAACTTTGTTGTTTAGACTTGAAATTAAGGATATAATCCAAAACAGAAGTATGACATGGTGTTCAAGTATCGTAGTACCATAATAATTTGTTTTAAATTTTGCAAAGCACTATAGATGACTAACCTCGTATAACTGAAGATGATGGATGATGGATGATGATTTCGGATGATGGATGATGGACGATAATTTCTAGAGAGAAGACCAACGACGATGGCGATAAAGAACAAAGGAAGAAAAAAATGATGCAGGGGAGAGAGGGGTGGGGTTTTTTTGGTAGGTTTCAGCTGAAACCAAAATAACGTCATTTGTTTTTTAAACCAAACAACGACGTTTTTATTTAAATGAAAAACTAAAATACTAACAGAAGCAATTTTCGCATTGTTAAATAATTTACCAACGTATATTTTCCCACTAACCATTACTGCCCATTTTATTATAGACTTTACTATTTTGTTGCTATATTTTGTCGGCAAAATCTCAAGAATAATTTCCCCACATCTTTATCGATGAATATTTTGTCCATCGCAAAAGGAAAACCATTTTTTTCTATAATTTTACCGATGAAAAATTAATTTCTATTACTAATTTACTACAGATTTTTTTGTTAGTAATTTGTAATGTTCTTGTAGTGTCTAGTTTCTAAATTCTTTCTGGTTTGACTCCCACCCTTGTCTTGGTTTCCTCATCCTCTTCTCTCCATCATCATATTTTAATTGTTCTATTGTGACTGGTTTTGTTTTCACTTTTATATGCATGCACCTTTGGACAACATTTTACACTGATGGCATGGAATACAATTGGTTCCAGGAGAGAAGCGTTTTGAAGTAAGCATTTGTCAGGCTGAGTTTAAGTTAAATTTAGTAATTCAAACTCTATAATAACCAGTTGAGAGTCAATTTCCTTCCACTTCCCATATATTTTCTTTGGTTTTCTCTCCTTCTATTACCACTCTTTCACTTCTAATTTCAATTTTTAGTTTTCCTCTCTCATTCATGTGTTTGAAATTAGGATTGGTTGTTCCATTTAACACTAACATTAACTCAACCCATTTTGATCTTATTTAACTTTAATAGTTTGTAACTTTCCTATGTGGTTTGTAAATTTAATAGTTCAAAAGAGTTAGTTTGAGACAAAGTAGGCTTTTCCTTACAGGTTGTCAAGGGTTTAGATTCTCAAGCCTTAATGATGCTAACTAAAGAATATGGATTTGGATTTAGGTAGGAGAGGTTGGTGGTAGGGAGAGAAAGATGAAGAAGCAAAAATGAATGTCTGTTAAGACATATATTATATATCTTATTATTAATTTTGACATTATTTGATAATTGGAGTTTCAAGATAATGTTGATTTGGTTCAAACTCTAATCTAGACGGGATAGAATATTCCTTGGATAAGATTGGTAGTTGATTGGATATAGGAAGAACTCTATATAGTGAAGACTCCTTAGTGAAACACGTCATATTTGTTTAATGGGTGAATAACTTCATTTTATGAAGACTTCTTAGAGTATGAAGAAACCATTTAGTTGAAAAATATTATGTAGTCATTCCCTTGAGGTGTGAGTGTCGTTGAGGTGTTTCATTTTTGTGTGTTGTTCATGTGTCTTCAGCCGTGACTCTTCTTTTGGGCTGTGTGGTCAATGATTTTCTATGTGCCGCTGTGATTTTGTCTTTTGGCAATTGCATGAATCAGTTGTGTATTTTATTCTACTCTTCAACTTGAGGGTGGATCTTTAGGGCTATGTTTCATGTGAAGTGTGGGTTGAATGGTTGTCATTTTTAGGCGTGGAAAAACGAAAATTAATGAGTGACTTGGGCAAACCTTAGTAGTTGCATTTTTTTTGTTTGCTGGTTTTGAAAAATATTTGTAACTATTTTTCTTGTGGGTTGGCGTGATCTGGTTGGTTGATTGGTGAGTGAGAGTGCTGCACTTTTCTATTATTATGTTGTCGTGAATGTATGTGTAAAGTGTTTCCCTTCCGGACTGCAGTTTGTCTCTTATTGGGTTTTTCTGATATATGCTTAAACCTTATGTCGCTAGTTTTTGTGATTTCTGGTGTAATAATGTGTGGCTAGTTTCTTATTGGGTTTTTCTGATATATGCGTAAACCTTATATCACGAAAAATTAGTAATTGCTAATATAATTGCTTTATATCTAATAATCGAAATATATAGTTATAAACAATTGCGGCAGAATCAAGTTTTTCGAAACTACATCTTTTTAGGTTTTCAATGTCCATTAAAAAAACACGTTCTCAAACAAATACACCACGTAACTGAGTATCTGTTTTCATCTTCATCTTCGTTTTCATACTTTTTTGTAGAGAAAGGGAGTGGGACCTCAACCAAGTTAACCTTTATCTGACTTGAATCAATTCGACTCGACCCGATTCGATCCAATTGATTTTGACCTAGCTGGACTTGACCCATGCCCAATGCTTGAAAAAGGTTGTTCCAATTCGTTTTTGAGCCATGCTTTCCTCCAACAAATTTCAAATTCATTCGATTCTAAATTTACTTGATTTGACCCGACCCAATTAGATTCAGTATGATCCAACTCGACTTGACCAGACTCAACTTGTCTTGAACTGACCTATATATTTTATAATCGGAGAAAATGGCGAAGCTCTGAAAGACAAGCTTTTTTGAGGTTGCGCGATATTTGTGATTCATCGTTGATATTCGCCGGAGATGTTCATCTTCCAGACCATTATCGATTTAAACCTAATTCAAGTAAGTATCCCCGCTTTTGGCTCTTCCATCCCACTATTTTGCGTTTACAATTCGTGTAAACACAAATGAGCAATCTTCGCTCTCGTCCTTTCTCAAATTAATATCGTTATCATTCATTTCGTCAAAATTTTGGTTGTTCCTTAAGAAACGTTTTTGTGCTCATAGTCCTCTTTAAAATTGGTGGATAGTCCCAATTAAGCACGAGAAGGAAATTTTGACTACAGATTAGCATTGGTGAAAGATATTGGATTTTAAGAGTTATTGAGGAGTACATTTTGACAAAATGATATGTATTCATCACTGTGACTCGTACCAGACTTCAAGGGGCATATACGCCGCTGCAGCCACAGTTGGATTGGATTATTCTCTCATCACTTAAGTTATTGGTAGTTATCATATATATTAATAACACTGCATTATTATTTTCTACTCCCTTTTCTTGACGCTTTTGGCTACAACTTTCCAGCTGAAATGGTCAAGAAGTAGCAGAGCAGAAGAAAGGACGTACGCTTGGTTTTTATCATTTTCATGTCTGGGATTGGATTTGTGAATAATTTATTTATCGAAACGAGCAACCTAAACAACTCAAGTGTAACAGGAACTTCACATCTGTCTTAAAGGCAACATCCACGTGTATCTTCCAGCCCACGCCACATTTGTGTTTGTACTTTGTACCGAACGTCTTAACGTGTGAATCCATAAGAACTGGATTTGGATATATCAATATGTAATGAATTTCAACAAGAAGCAAAATTAACAAATTAAGTCGTATGCATCACTCTAGTACACACTAAAGAGTTAAACTTATGCTTGCACATGCTTATTCCAAACCTAAGTTATATCTTTGTTAATTACATATAAAAGAAATTAATTATTTGTAGAATTGGCCTCAAGATCAGCAGCTTTCTCCAGGAAATTAGTGGTGATATTATCATTCTCAAGGGCCATCTGAATGGGAGATGAACCTAAGCCGTCCGCAATAGCAAGCCAAATCTTCTTCAACTCCGCCCGAAACTCGTCAAGGTCAACGGTTCCACTCTTATCACAATCGAACTTGTCGAAGATGGAGTCGTATAACTGGGTGAGCTGCTCCGGAGGGGTGGCCACATCCACCCCAAAGTGGCTTTCCACCAAACGCATCGATTCCAAAGCCTTTCGGAGCTCCGATCGGGACAGCACTCCGTCCTTGTTCAGATCCAGCCGCCCAAAAGCCTCGTTTACGCTCTTCTCGAATTCAGCATCGTTGTTCACGAAGGCAAGTACGGTAGATCCGTCTATGGTCACCACCCCCATCTTTTCCTTTCTAGTTAGCTAGTATTAGGAGGAAAGAAGGCAAACAAGAGATGGAGAATCAGTGACCGAGGGGGTATTTCATATGGACGCGAGAAAAGACACGCGACACGTGAGCAGGTTGCTGCGAATATTACTGTGAAGCAAGTAGGCTTTTATGCTGTGGTCGCACAAAACCTGCGGCCACAGCTGCTTGCTTTTTATTCGGGATGTAGTTGTTTGACGCTTTCTTTTGAGAAATTTTTTCGATTGTAAATTGTAAATAATTATGTCCGATGACGAGTTGATGACATATAACGCATAATTATTGATCTTGGGTGGGTTGGTGAAGTGATCCGGAAAAGAAACAAGTGTAGCTTCTTCTTTTTTTGTCATGCCCCAGGATGAGTGTAAGTAAGGTGTCAACGTAATGAATAAGATGCTCCACTCATCATGACCCAAGAATTCATTTATCTAGCCACTTTCTTAAAGAAAAGCTTCGCATTTAAATAGCCCACCAAAGCCCAAAACTTCCAATGTCGCATAGCCTCCATCTCTAGTCTAGTTGCTTATCCACAATGGCTACTGCTTCTGCCACTAGTTCTACACCCCTGTTCTTCTTCCTTACCATGGCGGCTATAATGCCATCGCTGGTTAGTTTTGGGATGGCCGATTCCAACAAAGACATAGATGAATGTGCACAGCAGTTAGCAGGGCTGGCCACTTGCCTACCTTACGTTGGAGGCGACGCCAAATCGCCCACTCCCGATTGCTGCAGTGGTCTTAAGCAAGTTCTCAAAACCAATAAGAAGTGTTTGTGCGTGATTATTAAGGATAGAAATGACCCTAATTTGGGCCTCAAGGTCAACATTACGCTGGCTTTGGGGTTGCCTTCAGTTTGCAATGCCCCTGCCAATGTTTCTGAGTGCCCAGGTCACAATTTCTTAATCTCTCTTTAACTCTAACCAACTGGCGATTGTATAGTCAGTGATCATACGTGTTGTAGGATCTTGAATCCGTTATTAATTTGGTAAGGGTGATTAATAGCAATAACTCGTAATGCTTCTTCTCAACTGTAACATTAACACGTTCATTGCCTGGTTGGGATGCATGCAGCTCTTCTAAACTTACCTCCTAACTCACCAGATGCTCAAGTCTTTTACCAACTGGCTAATCAAAAAGCCCATAGCCCAGCTTCCGCTCCCTCTGCCACTGGTAATGCAATTACATATAACTTATTCTTTGTAGTTTACCGATGAGAAAAAATCTTAATCTTTTCAATTTTGTGAAATTCTTAAGGGAATCATACACCTAAAACTGTAAACGGCCAGCTGGAAAGCAATTCCGAACAGAAGAGCAGTGGAAAGAGATGGGTAGGGATCGAGCTGGTATGTTCAGGGATTCTGCTTTGGCATTTCGTCTATTTACACGAGCTAAAGTTGAGACTCTGAGACCGCCTCCTCGCTCTTCCCTTTGACATGGCATCTTAATGTATCCCAGTCCCACAATTACTACTGTACGATGGATAATCTTTATGTTGTTTTAAGTTATTATGGGCGTGCTGGTACATAACTATTTTCCCCTACAAATTTAATTTACGAATTGTTGAATATGGCAAAGAAGAAAAAAGAGGTTTTTGTTCTAAGAATGCTTCATATCTGTATTAACATCTACAAAGTGTATATATACAAAAAACAAGAAAACCTAGACTCCTATTTAAGTAAGAATAATTTATACAAGAAAATAAATAAACATCTCTACAATCATGGGATCTAAATAAATCTCGCCAGCTAACACTCTCCCTCAAGTTAGTGCATAGATATTTATCATGCTCAACTTGCCAATCATACTATGAAATTCCTTTCCTGATACTGCCTTGGTAAGAATGCCAGCTAGTTTATTTGCAAATTTAACAAACGGAAAACATATGACTCTTTGGTCCAGCTGCTCTTTGATGAAATGACGATCTACTTCAACATGCTTAGTTCGATCATGCTGAACAGGATTATGTGCAATCTGAATTGCAGCCTTGTTATCACAGTATAAGTTAATAGGATCTGTGTACTTGACACCTAAATCCTTCAAAACACTCTTGATCCATAACAACTCACACAACCCTTGCGCCATTCCTCGAAATTCTACTTCTGCACTAGATCGTGCTACAACTTTCTGTCTTTTACTTCTCCAAGTAACTAGATTTCCTTCCACAAAAGTTAGATAACCGGATGTAGATCTTCTTGTTGTTTGATCTCCTGCTCAATCTGCATCAGTATAGCCTTTAATATTTAAAACACCATTCTTCGAGTACAATAAACCCTTGCCAGGAGTGCCTTTCAGATACCTCAAGATTCTATAAACTGCATTCATATGCTCCTCGCTTGGTGCATGCAAAAGTTGGCTCACAACACCTACAACATACATTATATCAGGTCTAGTATGAGTTAGGTAAATTAACTTACCTACTAGCCTTTGATACAGACCCATATCTGTAGGAACTTGATCTGGGAAGATCCCAAGTCGATGATTCATTTCAATCGGTGTTTCAGCAGGTTTACAAGCCAGCATTCCAGTCTCACTTAGTAAATCCAATACATATTTACGATGTGAAAGGGAAATTCCTTGTTTGGACCTTGCTACCTCAATGCCAAGAAAATATCTCAGTTGTCCCAGATCCTTCATTTCGAATTCTGTAGACAAGTACTCTCGTAATGTCTTCATTTCTTCAAGATCATCACCTGTCAAAATCATGTCATCTACATAGACAATCAAAGTCGTTACCCTTCCTGCTTTATGTTTCACAAACAAAGTATGGTTTGCATTGCTTTGTTGGTAACCAGCTGCTTTCATTGTCGAAGTGAACCTCCCAAACGAAGCTCTGGGGTATTGCTTCAAACCATATAGGGACTTTTTATGTTTGCATACTTCACCTTTGTGCTTGGCACTTTTTCTTATTCTAGGTGGAAGTTCCATGTATACTTCTTCCTCAAGATCTCCATTCAAGAAGGCATTCTTTACATCGAATTGCTGCAGAGACCAATCTCAATTTGCAGCAATGGATATGAGAATACGGATGGTGTTGAGCTTGGCTACTAGTGCGAAGGTCTCTTGGTAGTTGATACCATATTTTTGGGTATATCCCTTGGCCACGAGTCTTGCCTTGTATCTATCTATGCTTCCATCTGCTTTTAGTTTAACAGTGTACACCCATCTACACCCAATTGCCTTCTTCCCTTCTGGTAAGGGAACAAGCTCCCAAGTGGAATTCTTCTGCAAGGCTTCCATCTCTTCATTCATAGCCTTTGTCCATTTTAGATCTGCCAATGCATCCTGCACATTACTAGGAATAGACACTTTGGATAATTGATTAATGCTTAGTGCATAAGATTCCGAAAGTCTATGAGTAGAGACATAGTTATTGATAGGATACTTCACATTAGCTTTAAGGTCAGGCTCATATTGTTTCTTTGGAACACCTTTATTAGGTCTTTGGGAATACCTGGGAGTAATTTGGGATGGACACTCAGTGGTAGAATTATCCAAGATATTCTAGGAAGAAGACTCTCCAGTTGATGGTGTGGGCAACTCAATCATCTCAACTTCTTCCCCTTCGAGGCTTGTGGCTTGTGTATCATCATTATCATCTTTATGAATTTCACTATCTAAAGACAGACTTTCATCTTGTGCTATTTGAGTTTGAGTGAGCCGAGTATCAATGTGTTTGTTGCTACTCAACCCTTCTTACAAAGCCTCGAGTTTCATAAAAACATCACCACCATCATCCTTATCAAAAACAGTACTGTTAATGCAAGGCTCACCCTCTTCACACACATTCTCTCCCTGAAGAGGAGAGCGCAAATCTCCCCCTGAATAATATGGTTCAGTTTCACGGAAAGAGACATTAAGAGAGACATGTAATTTTCGAGTTTTAGGGTCATAGCATCGATACCCTTTCTGAAAGTCAGAATAACCAACAAATACACATCGTGTAGCACAGGGATCAAGTTTGGTGCGCAAAACTTTGGGTATGTGAACATATACGGTGCAGCCAAAGATTCTGGGTTCCAGGTTCGGTTGGTAGGGTGTGTCAAAAAAGGTTTGTAATTTTTGGTGAGGGGTTTGGAAATCAATAACCCGGGAAGGCACTCTATTAATAAGATAAACAACAGATTTTACAACCTCTCCCCAATAGAATCGAGGCATATTCATGCCAAAGATAGATGCACGTACCACCTCCATGATTTGTCTATTTTTCCTCTCTGCAAGTCCATTTTGTTGAGGTGGGTAAGTGCAAGAAGTATGATATCTGATTCCTTCTTGTCGAAGATAATCACCAAACGAGGCATCAAGAAACTCCATGGCATTATCGGATTGCCAAACTCGAATCTGTTTCTGAAATTGAGTTTTCACCATGTTGTGAAATCCTGAAAAGCAATACTAGCATCACTTTTTTTATGAAGTAAGGATACCCAAGTCATCCGAGTACACTCATCAATAAATGTAATAAAATAACGAGCTTTAGACATAGATGCAATTTTTGCAGGTCCCCAAATATCAGAGTGAATAACCAGAAAGGGTTCAGAGCATTTATTGAAAGTAGGTAAATAAGGTTTACGACGGCTCTTTGCCAATTCACAAATATCACAGTGGAAATCTAAAATATTCAATCCTGTAAACAAACTTGGTCTCAATTTCTTAAGATAACCAAATGAAAGGTGCCCCAGCCTCTTATGCCAAAGCCACACATCAGCTTGTGTCCTGCCACCCTCCTTTGCCAAACAAGTCTTGCTACATTTTAGTGTGCCAGTTTCTGTCAAGTCCAAGTAGTAGAGTTTACCCCGTTTAACACCACAACCAAGAGTCTTCCGAGTCAAAATATCCTGAAAAACACAAAAAAATGGCCAAAAAGTAATAGTGCAATTTAGAGCGAAGGTAATCTGGCTTACAGAAAATAGATTATATTCAAGGGCAGGAATAACTAAAACCGTATCAAGGGTTATGGTATTAGACAAGGCAATGGATCCCTCCCCTGTAATAGGAGAGGTACCACCATTTGCTGTGGATATGACTTGTTGGGATGATGGATGAAGGTTCTGCAATTGACTAGAGTCTCTAATCATATGATCGGATGCACCAGTATCAATAATCCAAGTACTATTCTTAGTAATAGTCGAAAGAATTCTAGCCTTACCAACACTACCTGTCTGAGTTACATTGGCAGTAGGAGTTCCCTCTTGAGCTAGAAAATCTTCACCTGAAGTTGCCATCGCAGCTTTGCCAGTGATGTTCTTCCGTGGCTTCTTCAAAAAATCCCACCATTCAGGATATCCAATAAGCTCATAACAACGCTGCTTCGAATGGCCAGATTCACCACAGTGAGTGCAAACATAATTGTTGGACTTTCCTAAGCCTTGGTTATGTTTTCCTTTGGTAGAATTTGAACCTGTCCCTCGCTGGCTTCGATTAGCTATCAAGGCTGTGTTTTCAAAAACTACCCGAGATCCTCCCATGACTTGTCGTTGTTGTGACTCTCTTCTCACATATGCGTAGGCTCCTTCCAGGTCCAATTTTGGGTCTTTTTGAAGGATTTCCCCACGGACTTGATCATATTCCGGATCAAGGCCGCTTAAGAAAATGTGAACTTTTAGCCTCATCATGGCTGAATGAAATTGTACAACCCCTTCGACAGATTCATCTTGTGATGTGGTTTGATGATCAATTTCCTGGAAGATTGCAACAAGTTCATTATAATATGTAGATAAAAGTCTACCATTTTGAGTTGTTGAAAAGGGCTTTTGATTCAGCTCGAACAATCGTGTTTCATCATATTCATCGTAGAAGGTCCTCAACACTGCCTCTCATAGTTCTTTTGCTGTATCCAGATGAATATACCGCTGCATCAGGTGAGGGCTCATTGAATCGATGAGCTAGCTCTTCACTTTATGATTTTTGATAGTCCATGTAGCATAATTCGGATCATTGGGTGCAGGTTTCACCGCTGCTCCAGTCAGATACCCAACCTTATTGCGAGCTCCAATACGCATCTCCATCAATTGCGACCATAGTGGATAGTTTGTCTCGTCTAGGACAACATTGACAGGAAAGGTAGAGCTATCCTGCTGAATAATAATCGGGGCTGATGGAAGATTGTTCGGTGTAACTGGTACAATGGGATTTTGTTCTTGTTCTGTCATGCTGATGGGTTCAAGAGATAAGTTCAAGGTATTAAAAACAAAAAACAAATTCGATAGTCCAATTTCGGTGGATTCAATTTTCAAGATTTTGGTGGTGGATTCAATAAAAAAAACAAAAAAAACGAAGGCTTAAGGAGACAAAGGTTCAGCGACAGATTTGAAAAAAAAAAGGTCCGGTGGTGATAAAAAAGGTGGATTTTGCTCTGATACCATGTTGAACATGACAGAAGAAAAAAGAGGTTTTTGTTCTAAGAATGTTTCATATCTGTATTAACATCTACAAAGAGTATATATACTGAAAACAAGAAAACCTAGACTCCTATTTAAGTAAGACAATAATTTATACAAGGAAATAAATAAACATCTCTACAATCATGGGATCTACATAAATCTCGCCAGCTAACGCGAATGAACAATATAAAGACTGGTTATGGTAAGAAGAATGACTAGACGTAGAAAGGCTGCTGTCAAGACCACCAATTCCTTTTTTTTTTTTGTTCCTTTGGCAATGTTTCTAAAAATAAAAAGAAATGTTTGCAGTTCACTAAACAACTTGGAAGCCACGTTCCAAATCAAATAACACTTGATAGCTACTACTCCAAAATTTTGGTAAAAACTGTTTTCGTACAATAATGAGTCTGCAGCTATCTTTAATGTTGGTTGGGCCGCTACTCTAGCTTCAAACAAATGTAATCAGCTTCGTGGTTTAACGCCTTCCAGTTAAAGTCTACATAGCATTCTTCTTATTCTTTAAAAGCAGGACAAGGGACAGGGTTAAAGTTGTTTTCTTCATTGCTAATCATTTTCAAAAATCCTCTAAAATTTCTTGCCTGTTTCATAACTGCTAAAAGCCTAAAACCCCCGGTGACCTTCCTGTCCAGCAAAATGTTATCAAATATGACGAATTGTATCTCAATGAATTCAACAATTATCATTCTACGTTTGAAGGATTCTTTCCACAAAGTAACAGAATTATTGAGCATTGGCTTCTGTTTGTTGAAAGCTCGTGATCTCGACCAAGCAACCACCTTCATATTGTATATGTATGGATAAATTTTGATTTGAGAAGTGAAGAAAACTGATACCTATCCTAATTGATCGAAATAGGTCCTGCAATTTTCTACTCCAGTAGCTTCGTCATACCTGTCATGATGCAAGGTGTGTGAAGAAAATTGGTAGAGTATATAAATGATTGTTTCAATTTTGGAAAAAGAAGATTTTGTAACTAGGAGAACAAACATAGGCAAAGGAAAAAAGAAACAGAAAAACCATGTGTGTTGAAATGAGAAACCAAGTAAAAATGAAGATTAGGTGGAGTTGTCCTTGGTTGATGATGGCGCCGTAAAAGCACGTCGATCGTCGGAAGTGGCAGTAATAACAGGCATCCATACATCAGCGGTGCTACTCAAGAGTGATTGCACCTGTGGATCCGCTGCCACTGCCGTCGATATCATCTCATCCACGTCATCTAGTTTTGCTGATAATTTATCCAACTCCCTCGCTATTTCCAACTAGAGGCATAACATCATTTATGCTCCTCATTAGTTGAAATGAAATGATGATACATTGATATGATATGATGACACGATATAAATCAAAAACAAGAAGAAGATCTCTCTGTCTATCACCTCATCAAGATCGCTGGTGGGCTTTGAAGGGAGTTTTGTCATCTCTAATCCAAGTGCTTCAATTTTCGCACGCAATTCAACTTCCTCCTGGTTTGTCAAAGCTTCCACCTATATTGGTAAGACAAAAAGAAGATAAATAAACGGGAGATATTATGAATCTGAGAAATAAGATTAAGCTTAAAAAAGACATATACAGGGCGGAAAGTTACTGAAAGCAAAAAGCGGCAGTCAAAACCTACATAAAATAAAAATGAAGTAGATGACACTTCCAATTGGGATCTTATTCTTTTTGTAGAAGTTAGCAGATAATAGTGAGTCAACGACTATAGAGCCCAATTGGTGAGCATACCTGCTGCAGAAGACCGGAAAGTAGGTGAAAGAGCTGCTCATCTGCTGCTGATGCTGCTACTTGATCCTCCTCCATTATCTCTAAGTAGCGGGTATAGGGTTTGTGTTTTAGGAAAATTTTCCGATCCGATGATTGCCAAATCTCTGTCTCTCTCGTCTCGTGTCTTCGCTTTCCCTTTTTAATCTTTACATTCAACAAATACACCGGTTATAGATATAGGTCACCCTTTCCTAATTATGGGCTTATTTACAAGCTGATACGTCAATCCGATCATTTTATATATTTTTTAAAATATATAAAAAATAATATCATTTTTTATAAAATTATATTATTTTTGATAGTATTGATCAAATTATGAATCAGGCCGGTCCGCCCGATGCTCAGCCCAAGAGCAATCACTCCTATCCAATGAATTGTCACATCGTTAGTTTTAGTTAAGATGATTTTTCCCTAAAAGTTACAAATGGACTTGTTTTGCAGAATTCGGTTTCCAATTAACTTGTTTCCATTTTTTTTGGTAAGTTCACGAGGTATTCTAGAAGGGTCTCAACTCATGAGAAGACGTCTTTAAGCCAGCCACTCCCAGACTAATCCCTGCTCGCACCGGGTCAACCCATAAGGGGTAAAGTGCTGGTCAAACAGATTTTTTTATTCCCAAGACTCGAACTTGAGACATCTGGTTTGCTGAAGGATTAAATTAAATCGTGAGAAGATATTACTTTTAGTTCTGACAAAAAGTTTATGATCATTACTATCGCTCTCAACAGCTACAGTAAATTGTCTTCACCAGCTACAGTACATTGCATTCTCCGGCTACTGTCCCTCGCCTCTGCATCATGACTTCTTCACCAGCTCCTCATAATCCAAACATCACTTATCGCCACGCATCCAAGAAAGTGCGGCTCCGGGACAGGGAAGAAGATCCCCCCCAATCCACCTGTCAGTCAGCTCAAAGCACTCAGTTATAGTGCGGCGGTTTCTACCCCACATGACAGTACCCGAGGGGACAAAGAGATTGAGTGGCCGGTGGAGGACGCCATCGACATTTCAGAGGGCGACATTGCCATCATTCAAGGCAAATTTTGCTTGGGCATTGAACTCTCGACCTCCTTCAAAGGCAAATTGGATAAACTTTGGGCCAATGTCGTAGTTATCAAACTCCTGGGTAGAACGCTAAGCTTCAATTTGTTAAAATCACGGGTTACTGCTATCTGGAAACCTAAAGGCCCCATGAAAGTAGTGGACATAGAAAACGATTTTTTTCTAGTTAATTTCGTTGAAGAGGAGGACTATGTCCGAAAACTTACCCAAGGCCCATGGATCATCGTCGGTCACGCCTTGTCTGTGCAGCCCTGGTACCCTAAGTTCCACCCTTCTTCCGGAAAGATTTCCCATGTGGTAGCCTGGGTGCGATTTCTCAATCTCTCAGTTCCGTCCTCACTGCGTTAGGGAACCTAGTAGGATGCACGGTGAAAATCGACAGTACCACACAACTTACCCATCGGGGCAAATTTGCCCGGGTGGCAGTGGATGTGGACTTAAGCGCTCCCCTTCGCTCAATAGTGGAGCTCGACGGGGAATGCATTCGGGTGGTATATGAAGGCCTCCCTCAAATTTGTTACTCCTGGGGGCGGGTCAGGTATGCTACTCAATCTTGCCCAGACAAACTGGTTACGTCACCTCCCAACGCGCCATCCACTGAAGGACAAACGGTGGCCCATCCTTTTATCTCCTTCGAGACCTCCTCCTCGCCATCGCTCCCATGCGCGGAATTTGGCGAATGGATGCAAGTGACGCAGCGTCCCCGTAGGCCACAGCCCACCTCCTCAACGAAACGCTCAGACAACCACACTCGTCCCTCCCCGCAGGCTCGAACGGCTCGCGAATCATTGGCTCTAACAGAAATCCTTCCGCTGGAGAACGTTGGCGCTACTTCTCAATCACCTGCGGCGCCACCTCACCTCGTCCCCACCTCTTCACCTTCGACCCAACAGCCCATTCCATCTGCCCTAATTCCACTGTTTAAAGCCACCAAACTGAAGAAGAGGTCGTCGTCTGGCCAAAACCCATCCGTTTCTCATCCTCCCAAAACGTCGCCGTCCACAATAGGCCAGACTCAACCCCGCACGGGCCTTCCCTCTGGGCCAGCCCACCAGACCCTCCCTCAGCCCATACCTCAGATTATTCCCACCCCTCCAGTCCCTCCAAGCCTAGCCCAGACCCTCACAGCCTAGCCCACTCCCAAGCCCACGCTTCCGGCTCAACCCAACCCCACAACGAACCATATCGCCCTGTCTATTCCCTCCCACTCCGAGATAATTATTCTGGACCCATCCCTTCACCTCCCAAATCCAAACAATTCCGACTCCGGGGCAATGGAGGAGGACCACCGCCTTTCTCCAGATCTAGCCGGGGACACTTCCACCCCCCACTAGCTCCCCCCCAGCCGCCAGATCTGGGACCTCCGCCCACCATCAGTCCCGCCTTGAATGCGAACCCGGATACTACCATGGAGGAGACTTGTTGGGCCCCAAACCCTTTTATGTAAATTAGAACTGTTAAGTGAATTATTGGAAATCCTTCATGTGTAAAGAAATAAGGAATTCATGAAATGGAATTCAAA
>JANTPM010000009.1:32193518-32208929 GCA_025434745.1 Erythroxylum divaricatum | reverse complement strand
TTTTTATTTTTATTTTATTTTTGAATTTTTTAAATATTTTTAATATTATATATAATTAAATATAATTATTGCATAATTATTACATCACACCGGTTCGACCAGTGGTTGAACCGGTAGAACCGGTCAAACCGGTAACCAGTAAAGCCACCGGTTCAATGACCGATCCGGGTTTTAAAACATTCTAACACGTCATATACGATACAAAAACAATAGGTATGGTGTACAATGTACATGCATTATGCAATATGGACATGTACGAATGGAATGTTGATTTGTACGGATCATCCATCAGGTTATTCCTTATGGGGATAATGAAATACGGGAGGGGAAGGTGGATGCAAATTGCAGAGGAATTGGTGCAGACAAAAGATCCCAAGCAAGTGGAGGAGCATGCTGAGCTTGTCTTCAAGAGCTTCCAGTTGTCAACGTCGGAGGCTGCGGGGGACACCACTAGTACTGATAAAATGACTCGACAACAATATCAGCACCAAAACCCCATGTTCACTACTCATCCCTCAGCTGATTCTTCAGTCCGGCAGGTCATGTTTGTTCCGCCATCCCCAGCTCTGGCTGCAGCACTGCCCAGGCCAACCATGATTATGTACCCAATCGCACCATCTCATAATCCAGGTATTTGGCAAGCTGGAATAGTAAGCAACGCCCCATCATCATCTGCTCCTAACACTGACATCACCAACAAGATGATGATCCAGCAAGGATATCAAGTCCCCCCTCCTCCTCCCTCTGCTTCTCCACAACCGAATGACGGCTCCGGCATTGATTTGGAGCTTCGCTTAGGTCGTGATGGAGGTGAAATGGAAGAACCCCTCATGTATCGTTGGCTTTGAATCTGACTTGTCGGCCTGAAACTGACTTTTAAAGTTTCTTCTTGTGTTTACTTTGATGCCTGCATCGTTTTTCCTATCTTCCTGTAGGATGTTATGTTATGAAAGGCATTAACTAGCTAGATGTTTTATTATATGAACAACCGCCTTCCCTTCTTTTCCATAAGTTGATGCAATCAACTGTAGCTAGTAACCTAGGTACCATTTCTAATCTACCTCTTCAGTATACTGTTGCCGCCACAAGTTCGTCCTCGCATTGTATTCGTTGTTATAATCTTCTTCTTTGCAAAATAGACTTTGATGTTACCGTCAAACTTAGCCTCTCCTTTAATATCATCTCTAAAATAGGGGTTACTGACATCACCTCTAGCATCACTCGGCCCACCCGGGTAGCTAAGTTTGTACAACAACGTAGCCCAATCCAAATGTCCGTAGAAAACATCCAACAACCCCAACAACATCACATAAAACATAGCTGCTGATATTCTCACAGGACCTATACGTATCTTAATATTTTTAACCCAAACCTATGGTCCATCTTCCCTGTTGCGTTTCCAATGTTCCGTAGTCCGTCCCAATGGATTCCATGCCTCCTACAAATTTAGAACGCTCCCAAACTTATGGAAGTCTGCCCTAATTTATTACCAAAAATGTAACATCCGCCTAAATTGCTAACAAGTGATCCCTGAAATTTTCACGCTAAGACAGAAGAGAGAGCCTGTTAGAGTGATTGACAGAGAAGAGAAGAGAACACTGACACTTGTGATGGAAGAAGAAGGAATGTTGAGAATGAGAGTGGAGTCCAAAGCAGCAGCTGCTGGCTATTATGGGCTTTGCGCAGTTAGTGGAATGCTCAGTGCTGGCGCTACCCATCTTGCAATCACTCCTTTTGATGTCTTAAAAGTCCACATGCAGGTAAGATCTTTCTTCTTCTTCGTATTTGTGGTTTTAAACCACCAAGTAATCAGTACTAATCTTCATATGCGACTCTAATCTGCTGCCACTACTTATTATATGGCAACAACGACCAAAAAGATCGCACGATTTTGTCAAACATGTGGTGCTCCTAGTTGTTTTTGGTGATTTGTTCTGTAGATGATTGCTAATTACACTGAGGACTCAATTTCTGGACTGTCACAGGTAAATCCCATCAAGTATAATAGCATATACTCATGCTTCATCACTCTGTTGAGAGAGCAAGGCCCTTCCACCTTTTGGAGAGGCTGGGCCAGTAAGTTATTCGGTTATGGTGTTCAAGGAGGCTGCAGATTCGGTTTATACGAATACTTCAAGGCCCTTTACTCTAATGTCTTGGGGGATCGCAACAGAAGTTTGGTCTTTTCCATGAGTAGTGCCTCCGCTGAAGTTCTCGCCAACTTGGCTCTCTGCCCTTTTGAAGCCATCAAAGTTAGAGTTCAAGCTCAGCCCCATTTTGCCAGGGGATTACTTGATGGCTTTCCCAAGCTTTATGCATCCGAAGGTCTTTCAGGGTAATGCCCCTTTCTGTCTTTAGCGACATTGTTGTGCCGATCCTCTTAATTTATCATCTCGTATGAAGGATTGTTTACTTCTTGTTGGTTGATTGGCTGCAGTTTTTACAGAGGTCTTATTCCGCTTTGGGGTCGAAACCTTCCATGTAATTGCCCCATCTTTTATCTGCAAAAATTCTTGTTTCCTTTTCTTGTTTGGCTGGCTTCCACTTAAAGCTTGAGATGACCCTCTGGGGTTGAGATGTCGAGGGTGGATCACAAATCTCCATTTCCTGTGAGGTTGATGTCTCGTCAGACCCACTGTTCCCAATGACACATCTCTGGTAGAATAGAAGGTACAGGAGCAGTTTGATTTGTGTCATCCACATTCCATTTCAATAGAACTTCGCTATGCATCATTCCAAAAGTAAGTTCCTTGGAACGACAGGGAAGACCGAAAGAATATTATGCTAGAAGAGAATGTTGAATAACATCAATGTTATGACTTACCTTACTGTTAAATTTGCCTACAAAAATAATCATCATTGTTGAAGCTGAATGACTTGCATGGCTCTGATGGATGATCTATGCTGTGAATTTATTCTGTGTGTTGGTGACATTGTCCTTTCAAAAACTTCATAAACAGTTTCTATGGTTATGTTCTCCACATTTGAGCACTCGGTAGATTTCTTATATCGTAAAGTTGTCCAAAGAAGGAAGGAGGATTGTTCAAGGGTGCAACAGCTTGGGGTGACCTGTTTAGCTGGATACGCTGCTGGTTCTGTTGGTAGTTTTATTTCCAATCCTGCCGACAACATTGTTGCCTCTCTTTATAACAAAGAGGCTGCTAACGTCAAACTGGTAAATAGTTAGTTATTTTCTTTGTTTTATGATGATGAGTACCTGATAAATTATCTCTCCCACACAAGCAGGCTATCAAAAAAATCGGCCTGTCCAACTTATTTACAAGAAGCCTTTCTTTACGGATAATGCTTGTTGGACCTGTAGTGACTTTGCAGTGGTTGTTCTATGACACTATCAAGGTTTTGTCTGGATTGTAAGTACGTGTTTCCCTTACATAGAATGCTTAACTTTTCTTTGATTAAGCTGGCCAACTCTTTGGTGTTTCACTATGCTATAGTATGAATTTGCTATGAGAAAATTTACCACCATATCGAGACAAGAGCAGTATTATTGGAGGAACCTTTGATGTTATGTACAAGAGTTTGTTATTCTATAAATTTCAAAGATCAGGTTTATTTAGGCCGCACATTATTCAAGAGAGTATGAAGTGATATGATTTTGGTGATTACATCTTTAAGGTAAAAACATCCTGCAATATTCACATGGTTGCTTGATTAAGAAACTATAAGATGCACCATCATTGAACATATATCTGTAGTTTAATAGGTAAAATTCTGCTTGTTAGCACCTGTTTGATGCCTTGTTTTGAAAAGGAACTTGAGGTAGTAGTTTCTGTTCAATCCCAGGTATATGTCTTAGTTACTGTACCATCCAATACAAAAGCATCTAAATGAATCAAGGATTCTCCTCTTCCAGGATGGAAATGCAATCGCAGACAACAATTACTGAGCAAGTTGCACCTGTTTTTACACAAGGTCCTCGTGCACAAGTAAATAGAATTAGGCTGTATTACCTCTGTGCATGATTGACCAACCATCACACGACTCTTGAATGGTTTTCTTAATCATATTAGCATCTAGTTTAACTAAACAGTGTTTATTTTATTCAGAGTTTCCAACAGTTGATGAAAGAACATGGAATCCTATTGTATATCTCTTCATATTCACTAGCATGGAATAACTTCAACTTCGACATTTGAATCTTGTAGGCCAACTAGTGGAGAAGTTAGAAGCAAAGCAGACGGTTATGGAGCAGTCTAGGCTCATGGAAATTAGATATTTGCAGCTGATAAAAAAGACCTAAATAAATTGAAACTTCCTAGATTTTTGTAAAGGTACTTTTACCATTGATTGGAGGTTAGTTGAAGTATCTTGTCAGTATAGTTTTCACTGGCTACGCCATGCCAGCAGTACTTTTCCAGTTGAGTTGGCAAATCTCATATATAGAAGTTGCAATCTGTAGCTTAGGGAGAAAAAGATCTTGGCACTCCCTGCCTTCTGCGCCCTCCGAAGTTTTGATCATCTTTGATTTACTGGCATTACATTACACGGAACTATTTCTGATAAAAAGGATACAATCGTGTAGAAGGATTCTGATGTACCAAGTTTTTGCTTGAAACTAGCCAATGAAAGATTTGTATATAGAAGTTAATTGTTTGCACTTTTTCTTCCCTATTTCAAGTGACTGGTTTTTGGGTTTTGGGCTACATTGCATTGCCTGCAGCTGCTAAAGAAGGATGGATACATGGGATTACCCTTTTTCCTGATAATTGAGAAACCATAGCACATGGTTCAAAACGCAAAAGCACATCATACTGTGACCAATCTACCAAAGTTTAGCTGATAATGCTATGATACTTGCGGTTCAGTGATAAAGACTCCTAACCTGACTGTTGAGATAACTGGACATATGAATGGTTGTTGAGCTGGAAACCTATCCTCGCAGTTCTGCTTAACATTTCATTTTCCTCTATAGATACAGGAGTTAAAACAGCACATCTGTTGATCGATATAAATAAAAGAATCAAAAAATAATATACAACAGTTGACATTCTGAATCTATTTCTTTTACTTTTTTCAAAAGATGGAGAGCTAATGAGAATGGCAGAGCCAAATTTCTTACAACAATGATGGTTACAGAGTTACTCTAGTCCTTTTATCTCCTATACGCCGGCTCAATTATACAACTCGTTATGGTTCACTGACAACAGATACAAACGAAATAAAACTGCAAATTGAATCTTGAAAAGCAATAAAAGGACAGTGCTAAAGAACAAAAATATGAATCTACAATTTCATTTTAGTAGCAGAAGTGTGTCATTTTTACAAAAGGAATTCCCTGTTTGACGTGTAAGCATGAAGGTCTCTCTGATTTACAATCTGCTTGGACCTGTAAGAGCATAAATGATTTTGACATCAACAAATCTTTCCATAAACAGTTAATTCGGACATGTTCCATACGTTTTCATGTTTGTCCAAAATGATAACAAGGAGGTACTTATCCAAGTCCATCACACTTAACCTAAGCACGCACCAAAAAACAGGAGTCACCAGAATGATTGTAAAGATGGTAATAATTTATAGACCAATAGATCGAACCACCAGATACTAAATTATATTATATAAACAAATGCAAGATGGAGATGTTAACTTACGAGACGCAGGAGTCAATACTGTCTAAAAATTGCTGCAATTTCAGGACTTGACATAGTCCATACCATAACGCTTCCTCTTGTTAGACCTGGAAAAGAAACAAATTTGAGCCCAACTCTTCTTCTGTTTTTTGATGGGTTGTGCTTTGACTTCCCTCTTCTCAACCAATTCAGCCATGT
The DNA here is from genome assembly GCA_025434745.1 of Erythroxylum divaricatum. NCBI lineage: Eukaryota > Viridiplantae > Streptophyta > Magnoliopsida > Malpighiales > Erythroxylaceae > Erythroxylum > Erythroxylum divaricatum. The sequence goes on along the minus strand of JANTPM010000009.1, from coordinate 32,203,140 downwards.
ATTGGACAACAGCCTGAGGATACCAGAAAATAATTAAAAAGATGAAGTCTTTAGAGGGAACACGGTTGTATGTATTCTAAGACCAAGTAATTGATGGATTACCTGAGCACCCTTTTCAACAATATGTCTGGGTGGCACTTCCAGAGGATTTTCTTCCACACGTAGGACTCGCAAACATTTTAACATCCTGAAGGAGTCAGGAAGGACACGTATTTGATTGTTGCTAATATCTAGCTCTTCAAGATTCTCAAGATTCCCTATAGATCTTGGTAGGTATCGTAGATCCGCAAAGTTGTTTCCTATATTCATCTTGACAAGCGAGGTAGCAAAACAAAAGCTTTCGGGCACTGACTCAAGCTCATTGAAGCTTACATCAAGCTCCTTTAAGTTTGCGAGAGATGACATGGTTGTGGGCAATTGCTTGATGTTGTTGTATCTCACGGACAACACCTCCAAAGTCTCAATCTTTCCAACTGCTTCTGGTAGTGCCTTAAGTCTGTTGTAATCCGCACGGAGCTCCTTCAGCGAAGAACATTTGCCAATCGTGTGTGGGATTTCTTCAATGTCGTTGGTCTCCACATTCAATTTCTTGAGGCTAATGAGTGAGCCAATTGACTCGGGCAAGGCAGTCAGTCGATTAGAGCTGAGGTCGAGCTCAGCAAGACGCACCAACCTGCCCATTGTGGGCGGCAAAGATGTTAGCTGGTTACCCCTGAGGTCCAAAAACACCAAGCTAAGAAGATCTCCAATGGATTGAGGAAGCTCAGCGATTCTATTCGAATGCAAATCCAACTTTGTCAAAGAGGAAAGACCTCCAATGGCAGCAGGCAAGACCAAAATCCTATTCTCGGACAAATCCAAACTGACCAAGCTTGATAACTTGGCAATTGAATCAGGTAGCCACTCAATTTGATCCATCAACTTGTTTTGCAGATTGAGATCTCGAGTACCCTTTTTTGCAGAGACTTCAAATAAACTAGCAAGCTTTATTAGGCTCAACTTCTCACCCTCTTGACCTACAAGAGGAATTAGATGTATGTCACACCCATAAAAACCAGTAAATTCAATATACAACAAAAAGAAAAATCAAACCTGAAGAAGCCGTTAAGGAAGAAGGGGGCTTTAGAGTGGAATCGAGAATCTGGGGAGTAGATTGGACACCACCAATAGGATCAGGGTAAAACGATGACTTGGCCTTCTTCACATAACTATCGTCTCTGGTAAACAATTCAGGAGCTGCTCCAGCAGCAGTAGTAGTAATATTCATCACAGGCTCTTTCTCGTAGTAGTAAAAACTGGTTGGACTTGGAGTTGGAGTTGGCGTTGAATTATCATTAAAAGTGCTTGTTGTAGTAGCAACGTTAGAAGAAGAAGAAGAAGAAGAAGGTAAACAGCACTTGGACGCTCTCTGAATAAAATCATCGAACAGGGCATGAACGTTTTCCAGATCGAGCAACTTCAAGGCCTCCCTCTTCTGCTCCTTGCTGTGGAAGTAGACTAAGTTCTTTTGCATTTCAAGGAATATCATGAACAGCTCCTGAGGCACACCAGGGCTCTTGGTCTGCCTGTTAATGGCGTCTAGCCTGGCCTGGTCTTCTTTGTCCACATTCCGGATCAACGCCTTGGCCGCTTCCACGTCTTCGATTCCAGGCCTCGTGGGCAACGATCTATGGATTCTCATGATCTCCTCTACTACTTGGTCCACTGATTCCACACTCCGCGTTTCCATCGAGATTCCGATACTGGGCAAATTCCACAACCCCAAAAGAATCAATAGAAAGAGGGAGTTCAAATAGAGCGTCTTCAGATTTATAAGAAACACAAGACAGGCAGCTGAAAGTTGAAACCCTATCTTCTTTTTGTGTGTTCTGGTAAAGCGAATGAATCTAAAAAGGTAGGAGAGAAGCAACAAGAAACAGTAAAAAGAACAGGAGAGAAGCAGGACAAGGTTGAGAGTTGAGAGACAAGGGGTTGTCAGGGGATGAGGCGGAACAGGGTTAGGCCCGAAATACAGAGTATGCTGAGTGGTCTTCTCAGAAATCCAGCTATTTCCATTACTATTGCTCACAACACCCCTTCCATATTATTATTACTCTTTTCTCTCTATCTCCGGTCTCTACAACTTCCTTCTTGCTTTTTGGCCAATTTTTTTTTTTTAATTATTATTCTTTTTCTACATTTCGACCGCCACCGCCCTCGCCCTCGCCCTGTAAGAAAATAACCACCAAACTAACACATGGGAACACAGTTGGAAATAATTAAAAAAAAAAAAGTATGGAAGAAAAAACCTATCAATGATGATATAACGCTGTCTTGTTAGTTATTACAACTCCCTTCCTCTTCCCTTGTCTTTTATTTATCCGCGTTGAATTCCCTTTCACTTTGATTATTTATTGTTATATAACACGACCAGATGGGAGGTATGTGGTGGGTTTCCAATACAAGGAAAATGATTTCACCGGGTTCCAGTGTCATTATGACCAAATGATTTATTCTAACAAGTGAGATCAGCAAACTGAATTTTGCAAAAGGTTCACCTTTCCCATGCCTCTATTCACACATTATCATTAATCATTCATCACGCCAATTTACGTCTTTTTGTACGATGACAAATTAGTCAAGGATTGTTACCCTTCTAGGAGGTTCTGTTATCATGAAATTACAAATAAGTTTTGGTATCTAATATTAAAAGAGATGTTTGAGTCTTCCATCTACTCGGGGGATCATGGTTTGGCGTAGCATCAACGCGACATGGCCTATAGTGATACAAGGCTTAATCTGGCGGGTTGGTGATGACACTATGATGCGATTCTAGCTCGACCCATGGATCAGGAGTATCAGGCCACTCATTTCCCACATTACTCATCCCGTTCCCGACACGCTTCTGAATCTCAGCATCCTCCATTTTGTTAATAACTCTGGCACTTGGAATTGGGCAGCCTTCCAGTCTTTTCTACCACCACAGATTTGTCGATCCATAGTCGGTACTTTTCCTCCCAAACCGTATCTGGGCCCCGATAGGTTAATTTGGGATGCCTCCGACCAGGGTACCTTTACAGTGGCTTCCACGTATTCCCTGCTCATGGGTCATGAGGCTGATGTTCCTCACGGGGTCTGGCGGGTCATTTGGAAATGGTCGGGACCTCAACGGATTCGTTTCTTCCTATGGCTGCTAGCGAATGATAGGTTGCTTAGTAATTAACAACGAGTGCGTCGCCACCTCATTCCTGACAGTACCTGCCCCCACTGTTCCTAGGAAGAATCCTCGCTTCATTCCGTTCGTGATTGCTCGATCGCCCGTCAAGTTTGGACCGCCTTCCCGTCGGACCTAGTCACTTCAGCTTCCTTCGCTCTTCCCACCAAAGACTGGCTTCTCCTCAATCTTCAGCAGCACCGCCAAGTCCAGGGTCAGGATTGGGCACTTCTGTTTGGTTTGTCCTGCTGGTTCCTCTGGTCCTAGAGGAACAAGGCACTATTTGATCCTGATTTTGTACGACCTACCTCACCCACTTTTCCCATTTTGTCCTTTACAGGTTAGGTTCAGCAGGCTACAGTGAGGCAACGCCTGGTCTCCTCCGGCTTTCATTCCCACCAGGAACAACTCCTCGGCTGGAGCAGGTCGTCGTTCGATTGGATGAAACTGAACACCGATGGTGCTTGCAATCGTGCCCAGTCTACGGCTACAGCGGGTGGGCTCATCCGCGGTAGGGCAGGTAACTGGCTTGGAGAGTTCATGCAGAATTTAGGATGGTGCACTGCGCAGTCCGCAGAACTCTAGGATGTCTACACTGGACTCTCTCTAGCTTGGCGGTTGGGTTTCCGGCGGATTGAGCTGGAAGTGGACTCGCTGGGGGTGTACTAGACACTCTCATCCTCGGCTACCCATTCTCAGACGACCCATTCTATCGTCTTGGGTATCCTGGAACTCTTCAATCAGAACTGGATTGTTGTTCATCATCACGTGTATCGAGAGAGCAACAGAAGCCCAGACTGGCTTGCCACTCAGGCTGGACACTTTGACATTGGTGTCACCTACTTAGATTATCCACCTATCGGGTGCCTTAGTATCCTCTCCGAGGATCTGTCGGGGATCTGTTTCCCCCGACTTGTTTTGTAAACTGTGTACTCCTTTTCTATTTATACAACAAAAAAAGAGATGTTTGAGTTTCTATCACTCAAGCTATACTTCTTTCATATGCCCTTTTTTTGAACGCGTAAGATTGTCAATAAGGTGACTCATTCATTAATTATGATAGTCGTATTATATGCAAACCTTTATCATTAGAGTAATAGTCTTTCTTATTTAGAGTTTATTTTAATTTCTAATAGTTTTGCTTGTTTTGTCATTACAGTGAAATGCTTCTAAGATCCGGGTGTATGGGATAAGCCTACTAGCTTAGATTAGTTTGGTGCCTTTTTAGTCTATGATTATGTGTTTTGGAGCTGTTAAATTAAAAAAAAGAAGAAGAAGAGATGTTTGAGTGTTTATAACTATTTAAATTTCTCTTGTCTAATAAACTTCGTCGTTTTGTAAATATTAATACATATGCAATATTCAACACTATTATGTAATTACTGATTAATGCAAAACTGAGCAATTCCTTGATCGATCCTGTAAAGACGATAAGCTGGTGGGGATCGTTCTTCTAATGCCGCCAATTAAAAGAGAGGTGAGCGTCATTACGAGGGGAGTTGAGAAAATACAGAATAAAAGAGAGGGTAATTGGGTTAACAATAACTAGTTTTTTGACCGTTACCATCACTCTCAACTACTACAGTAATTTGGCATCTCCAGCTACCACACATTGCCTTCTCCAACTACCGTCCCTCGCCCCTGCATCATGTTTTCCTCACCAGCTCCTCATAATCCAAACCTCACTGATCGCTACGCCTCCAAGAAAGTACGGCTCCGGGACAGGGAAGAAGATGCCCCCAATCCACCTGTCAGTCAGCTCAATGCACTCAGTTATACTGCGGCGGTTTCTAACCCACATGACAATACCCGAGGGGACAAAGAGCTTGAATGGCCGGTGGAGGACCCCATCGACATTTCAAAAGGCAACATTGTCATTATTCAAGGCAAATTCGGCTTGGGCGTCGAACTCTCGACCTCCTTCAAAGGCAAATTTGATAAACTCTGGGCCAATGTCATCGTTATCAAACTCCTAGGTAGAACGATCAGCTTCAACTTGCTCAAATCCAAGGTGACTGCTCTCTGGAAACCAAAAGGCCCCATGAAAGTGGTGGACATCGAAAATGATTTCTTTCTAGTTAATTTTGTTAAAGAGGAGGACTATGTTCGCACACTTACCCAAGGCTCGTGGATAATCGTCGGCCACGCCTTGTCTGTGCAGCCCTGGTACCCTGAGTTCTGCCCTTCCTCCGTTAAGATTTCCCATATGGTCACCTGGGTGCGATTTCCTGATCTCCCAGTCGCACGATACCACCCCTCCGTCCTCACTGGGCTAGGGAACCTGGTAGGATGCACAATGAAAATCGACAGCACCACTCAACTTGCCCATCGAGGCAAATTCGCTCGAGTGGCGGTGGATGTGGATTTAAACGCCCCTCAGATTTGCTACTCATGCTGACGGGTCAGGCATGCTACTCAATCTTGCCCCGACAAACCACCTACTTCGCCTCCCCACGCGCCACCCATTGAAGGATAAACGGAGGCCCATCCTCTTGTTTCCTCCGAGCCTTCCTCCTCGACATCGCCCCCCTGCGCAGAATTTGGTGAATGGATACAAGTAATGCGGCGTCCCCGCAGGCAGCAGCCCACCTCCTCGCTCAAAACACTCAGACAACCACACCCGTCCCTCCCCCGCCGGCTCAAAGGGCTCGCGATTCTTGGCTCTATCTGACATCCTTTCGTTGGAGAGCGCTGGCGTTGCTCCTCAATCTCCAGTGGCGCCACCTCATCTCGTCCCCAACCCTTCCCCTTCGCCTTAACAGCCAATTCCTGCTGCCCTAATTCCCCTGCCATTTAAAGCCACCAAACTGAAGAAGGGGTCATCGTCTGGGTGAACCTCATCAATTGCTCATCCTCCCAAAACGACGTCGTCCTTTACTGGCCTTAATGGCCCATCTCAGCCCCAATCAGGCCTTCCCTCTGGGCAGGCCCACCAGTCCCTCCCTCAGCTCATCCCACAGAATTCGCCCACCCCTACAGTCCCTACAAGCCCAGTCCAGAACCTTCCAGCCCAGCCCACTCCCAAGCCCACTCTTCCGACTCTACCCAACACCTCATCGAACAATATAGCCCTGTCTATTCCCTCCAATTCTGAGATAATTATTCAGGACCCATCCCTTCACCTTCCCAACCCAGTCAATTTAGACTCCGGGGCAATGGAGGAGGACCACTGCCCTTCTCCAGATCTAGCCGGGGACACTTCCACCCCCACACTAGCTCCCCCTCAGTCGCCTGACTCGGGGCCACCGGCCACCAGTAGTCCCGCCTTGCTTGCGGACCCAGACACTGCCATAGAGTAGACTCCACAGACACAGTTGGTCTATTCGACCCTGGAGCAATCTGTCACTGTAGGTAGTTCCTAGACTCCTCTTTTTCCTATTGATGATTATTATGTCGATTCTCATATGGAACTGTCAAGGGGTTGGAGGTCGGACCTTCAAGCCCGTTCTCAAAAATTACCTCCGCATCCATAAACCGCGTATACTGGTTCTGGTCGAACCTTGTATCAGTGGTACTCGGGCAACGAAAGTTATTCAGAGCTTAGGTTTTACGCAATCCTTTCGCGTAGAAGCTGTGGGCTACTCGGGAGGTATATGGATCCTTTGGCACGAGGATATTGCCATCCGGATTCTTCTAGCCCACCGCTAATTTGTGCACACCAGTATAGTGTGGAACTGCGTGGCCTTTGACTTTACCGCCATCTATGCTAACCCTACTTACTCTCTCCAACATTATTTATGGCAGTCTCTGCAACACATCGCCGTATCACCATTAACCCGTGGCTGCTGGGCGGAGATTTCAATGCCAAATTAGAGAGTTCTGACAAACGAGGCGGCTCCCGCTCTCAACCTATCGTCAGTCCTCACTTTCGGGATTGTATCCAGAATTGCCAACTTCAGGACCTGGGCTTCTCAGGTCCTAGGTTCACCTGGAGGAGAGGCAACATTCTGGCAAGGCTACACCGGGTTTTCTGTTCTAACTCTTGGCACTATGCCTTTACTGATACCACGGTCTCCCACCTACCCTTCCTTAAATTGGACCACCTCCCTCTCTTAGTGACCCTTCAAAACCTTCCTCAGGTCCCTCCTCCCCCTGGTTTCTTCTGCTTCCAATCGGCCTGGGTGACTCATGCCGACTTCCGGCAATTCGTCGTGGCCAATTGGACGCCTCCTGACTCTGACTTCAGCAGTGCCATCCAAACCTTTTCAGCTAAACTTCAACAATGGAATTGTTCCACCTTTGGAAATATATTCCACCAGAAGAAACGACTCCTGGCACGACTTGCTGGCATTCAACACCAATTGGAAGCGGGTGCCACCCTCTCCCTCTGCGATCTTGAGGAGCATCTACGGAAGGAGTTGGAAGAGGTCCTCTTCCAAGAAGAGTTATATTGGCACCAGCAATCCCGCAGTCAATGGATCAGTCAAGGTGACTGAAATACGAAATACTATCATACCATCGCCATGGTGAAATGCAAACCTGCTCAGATCTCATCCGTGCACGATGCACATGGGAATCTTTTCACTGGGGCTCAGAATATTTGTCAACTTGCCCAAAATTTCCTCGAGGCCCTTTACTCGCCTGATCCGGCACACCCTAGCGCTCGTTTCCTCCGTGGCCATTATCCCCCTCTCCCTCCTCAGGCGCAAGAGGATCTTGTCCGGCCCCTCCGTTCTGATGAACTCAAATCAGCCTTCTTTGACATGGCCCCTACTAAGGCCCCGGGATTTGATGGTCTTCCCACTTTATTCTATCAATCCCAATGGGACATTGTAGGCCCTTCCTTGACTCTATTCTTTCAACCCATCTTTCGTCATGCCGTTTGGGATTCGGCCTTAAATCACACTATCATGGTCCTCATTCTGAATATCTCGTCTCCTACTACGATTACTCAACTCCGACCCATTGCCCTTTGCATCGTGGTTCCCTTACCAAAATCTTTGTCAATAGGCTAAAATCCTACTTGGATAAGCTTGTTGCACCCACTCAATGCAGTTTCGTTCCTAGGCGCCTGATCTCTAACAATATTGTCCTTGTTCAAGGAAGTTATTCACTCCATGAAAAGGAAATCTGGGCGGAAAGTTATCATAGCCTTGAAGGTCGACCTCGAGAAAGCATATGATCTCTTATCCTGGGACTTCATCCAAGACACCTTACTTTCCGTTGGGTTACCTGCTTCTCTGATTAGCCTCATCATGAAATGCATTACGTCGGTGTCCCTTCAAATTTGGTGGCAAGGGGAGTTGAGTGAGTCCTTCCAGCCTTCGTGTGGAATTCGTCAAGGAGACCCCCTCTCGCCTTACTTGTTCGTCCTCTGTATGGAGCGACTTGGTCAATCCATCTTTCACGCCGTGGATCAAGGCCGATGGCACCCTATCAAGTTAAGCTGTAATGGCCCGCCACTTTCCCACCTGTTCTTCACTGATGATCTGATTTTCTTCTCTATGGCTTCCCTCAACCAAGTGACCATCATTCGAGAAACCCTTGATACGTTCTGCGCTGCTTCGGGGCAACGAGTCAGCCACGCCAAATCTAGGTGCTACTTCTCCAAGAATATTTCCCCATCGACGGCCATTGGGTTAGCTAGTGCGTTAGGATTCACGTGCACGCAAGACCTTGGCCGATATCTTAGCGTCCCGCTTCTGCACGACCGCGAGAACAAACGCACTTACCAGTACATTCTCGACAAGGTTCACCAATGCTTAACTGGATGGTCCACTAAATTCCTTTCCTTTGCCGGACGCATCACTCTAGCCTAATCGGTGCTCGTAGCCTTACCTAGTTACACGATGCAGACTGCCTGCTTGCCCAGGAGCCTTTGTGATGCTATCGAGAAAACCCTGTGTCAGTTTTTGTGGAGTTCTTCTGCAGACCACCAGCGGATTCATCTTGTCAACTGGGAGACTATCTGTCTGCCTAAAGACCGAGGGGGTCTTGGCATTCGCAATGTTCGGGCTACTAATGATGCCTTCCTAGCTAAATTTGTTGGACCCCGAACTTTCGGTAGAAATTAGAAATATTAAATGGAATTAAATGAGTGTGTTTGTATAAGTATTGTGTTATAGATGTTATTGTACTTAAAGGAAATTGATAAGAAATGGAGTGATTGGTCTTGATGACTCTGAAGATTAGTTTTGGTTATGAAAGTTTAAGTGGATGAGGTGATTGAAATGGAAGTTGAAATCAAGAAATAGAAAGTGAAAGTGTAAAATTTTGAAGAAATTAGAGAGTTTGACTTTTTGGAGTAAAGAGTTGACTTTTGATTTAGGCAGAAGTTGAGGAAATGATCTTCATGAAATTGTAGATTATGTTGAGAGCTTTTCGTAGCCATAAAATATGCTATTTTTCGATGTCGGGATTGAAAGTTATGATCTTTGAAAGTTAAGTGTATTTTACTTGATTTGAAAAATGCTATTAAGAGTAAGATTG
>JANTPM010000009.1:32163118-32188836 GCA_025434745.1 Erythroxylum divaricatum | reverse complement strand
ACTTTTATTAATTTTAACTATATTTTATTTTGTAATAAAAATTATTTATGCATATAAATATTATTTAAAGTATATTAAAAAATATGCAAAGTAAAATATATGAATTATTATATTATTTTAAATCATATGAAACATGAATAAAAATATATCTAATTAAATATTTTATATGGATTATATCATAAGTAAAATTAATATAAAAATAAATATTAAAACATATAAAAAAATTTAAATAATATTATATAAATCTCAAAATAAACATAAAGATGAGTTTGCGAGTATTGTGAAAATTTTGTATAAAACATAAGGGTAAAAGATACTTAAAAATAGACTCATTAATTGATTTGTAAAATTTACTTTAAAAAGTATTTTTTAAAAAAAGCTTCAATTTTTTAAAAAATATTTTTTTATTTTACAACCAAATATTTATTTTTTAAGAATAAATTTACCATTAAAAAATATTTATCCATTCTCTAAAAATTCAACCAATCAGGTACGAAGTCGTCCTTGACCAAAGGTTTTGATCTTGGACCTATACTCCGATGGGTTTTTGGACGAAGGAAATGGAAAGCTGGGGCGGGCTTTCTAGTAACAATAATAATTAGAACAAAAAGCACTCGCTCCCATCGAAAGTTAATGCAAAAGGCAGCCTTATCTTTTTGATCGACAACATATTCACAAAAGTAGGCCCAATTTGCACATTCGGCATTTATTGCTGGGGAAGCTATTCCTATTCCATTCACGCTTTCGTCTTTGCCTTATCTTTTCTTTTCCTTTGCCGCTTGGCAGTTGGCACTTTCTACATCATCAAATAGAAAAGACTACTCTCTCTTGTAAGCTAAAGCAACCATCAGTTTGATGTAACATGTGCCTAACTCTCATACTAATCCTATAATATTTAACCAATTCATCGCCTAAAAGCTTTCACGGCACCACTACTTTTCACTTTTAATTTTTGTTTCCTTCCTTTATTTTTCTATATACGATTCAATTTGCATGGGATTAATTAACTAGTACGTTATGTTAATCTGTATTGTATTTTCAGATTAAGATTTCGTTTGCAGGGATAAGTAAAGATGGGAGGGAGTCCAAGTGTCAAAACAGGTGGCACTTCATAAATCAAAATGAGACCCAACACCAACTTGTCCGTATACTAGACCCGTCGTCGTCGAGTGGAAAAGGACAAGAACAATGGGAAAAAACGAGAACAGTCTCCAGCAGCTCTGATCGGGTGTGCTCAATCCTTGAAAGAAAGTCACTATGAAATTTACCATGGTCGGTGTTGAGGAAGTTAAGCAGCTGGAAAACTCTTATACAATATAATAATATAAAACCCCCGGCGGGCCCTCAACAGACGACTTTCTGAAGCCATCAACCATTCTTCTTATCCTCTCCCTTTGCTTCAGTAACTTCTTAACACCCATTGATTTTCTCCATCAACCAACATATGTAGAGTTTCTCAGTTCTTTCTGCTTTTTCCTCTATTTTCTTCTATGACTCTGATTCTTGGAGTGTTGTCTACGCTACCTTACGTTTTGGCTCCGTAACCGGTAATAATCTTTTTGCGTCCTGAGTTGCGCTCTGTTTATTTTCTCTTTACTCAATTCTCCTCATCATATTGTTACTCTGCTTCTGCGGCTTCCTTATTCAAATTACAAATTTACATATATCTGCCTATCTATGCGGATTAGGCATCGCAGTAGAAAATATTAGGTAAATAATTGAGGTTTATGTATTCCTAGACTAGACCGATGGATTTATTAGCTACTGAGGACTGTTGTGTGTGAGCTTGTGTTTGTTCTGTGGAAAAGAAACGACAAGCAATCAGACTTTTCTCACATCACATACAGAAACCTACTACTCCCTCCAAAAAGTTATCTACTCTTTTGCTGCTTGTACATAGTTATGTTTATGTTATCTTCCCAATTACTTCTAGTAGTTTTGGAGCAGTGACCATTTAAAGAAAGTTATATTATGAATTACTGTCCTGTTTTCCATACAAAGGGTACTTGATCGGCATCGGCGGTACGTGCAAACAAAGAAACGATGTCGACTAATAATAGAAGGGGTTCGGATCAGCAAGCACAGCCGCAGAGACGGATTCTGCGGACGCAGACAGCTGGGAATATAGGGGAGTCGATGTTGGATAGTGAGGTGGTGCCTTCCTCCCTCGTTGATATTGCTCCAATTCTGCGTGTGGCTAACCAAGTGGAGGCCAGCAACCCTAGAGTTGCTTATCTCTGTAAGTTGCAGCTTCTTTCATTTATATATATGAGTCATATATATAACTGAAATATGAGTATGTACATCCCGTTTTTACACATAGCTTGTCAACTTCTCTGTGCGCTTAAATGACTTCATTCTTGTGTCTGCTAAGATATTTCTTTCGAGCTCCAAAAGGAGCATATGGCTCTTGCTTATATAAACACTTTCATTCTCTTTCTGTCTTTTACCCAAAATGCTTTCGCCTATCTAATCTTTTGAACATGCACGTTATTCAGTTTTTTTAAAAAGATAAGTACTAGTTCTTCACAGCAATCGCTAGTGCCAGAACTAAGTTTATATTTATTTTGGAAAGTTTAGCCAGTGCTTGTCATTTTGTTGTCTAGTCAAATCTAGAAATAGTGCGACTGATGAATCCTGGAGTCATCAAAGTTTCTGAACTAATATTCCTTGGTGCAAAATATCAGGGCCTGCAATGGTCATTAATGGAGTGACAGAAGTGAAGTTTTGAGGAAAATGAATGTTTATTAGAAAATCATTCTAGGATAGATTCCCAGGGGATAACTCTCTCACTTGATGCGCTGCTCTAGTCATATTCCTTAGATATGCCCATATAATCTCTTTCTTCCTTTCCTTTTTCTTCTGGCAGCCTTAGTCTCTTAAAATGTTGCTTTTCTATTTGGTTAAATTTTGTTTGGCTGCATTTAGGACTCAAATTGGAAATCTGGTTGTTGTGTATGTATTCCGATGTTTTCCAGACTCTCAATCTTCAGTTTTGCATTGATGTTGAAAATAGGTCGTTTTTATGCTTTTGAGAAAGCTCATAGACTAGATCCCACATCTAGCGGGCGTGGTGTTCGCCAGTTTAAAACAGCACTTCTACAACGTCTGGAAAGGGTAAGCACTTATATGCAACTTCCCTTTTAGAGATCCAATTTGGCGTTAACTTCTTGAAGTTTAACATGTTACCTTAAATCTGTCACAAATTGTTCAGCTTTGTCCAGTGGCTTCTACTGTATTTTTCACACTCCATCGTAACTCCTCTTTTGTTTTCCATTTTTTTTTCTATATGTATCTGTTTGGATGGAGTGTAACTTTCTTTATTTTTTTTCCTGTCCAGGAAAATGATATTACAATGCAAGGAAGGACAATGAGTGATGCTCGAGAAATGCAGAAATTTTATCGTGATTACTATCAGAAGTATATTGAAGCTTTAACTCATGCAGCTGATAAAGCTGATCGGTAATATATGTGAAAGCTTCTAGGTTATAGTTTGATTTGGTTGTTCCTGCACATGGTTTTGCAAATCTCACGTGAATTTCATCATCCTAACTCAGTGCTCAACTTACAAAAGCATATCAAACTGCTGCGGTCCTATTTGAGGTTTTGAAGGCTGTCAACCAGACAGAGGAAGTGGAAGTAGCAAATGAGGTTGAGATGACACTTTCTCCTTTTCAGTACTACATCATTGTCAGTTTTCATTCGTTCAGCATGCTAAGACGCCATTCCTGTCGACATTCATCCAGGTTATGACAATTAATGGATATCCGGTGTAACAGTTGTTTTCATCTTTTTCTTGTAGATTCTGGAGGCTCACATCAAAGTTGAAGAAAAAACCAAAATATACGTGCCTTACAATATTCTTCCCCTTGATCCTGAGAGCCAAAATCAGGCTATCATGCGATATCCGGAGGTTAATTCCATTTTGATCCACTTACTCACTTTGTTTTCTTTTTAGCTGAAAGCCTGTACCTTGTCTACTGGCGCATTTGCAGATTCAAGCTGCTGTATCTGCACTTAGAAATACCAGAGGCTTGCCTTGGCCGAAGGACCACAAGAAGAAAGTAACTGAAGACATTCTGGACTGGCTTCAGGCTATGTTCGGTTTTCAGGTGACTGATTTGTTGGATTTGTTATTGTGTCATCGATTAGTTGGAAATACTAAATTTGGGTATGCAGAAAGATAATGTCGCGAATCAAAGGGAACACCTGATCCTGTTGCTTGCAAATATGCACATTCGACAATTTCCAAAGACTGACCATCAACCCAAGGTTTTTTAACCTTTTTCTATTGCTTTGCTGATGCAAATAAAGGTGTGCTCATTCTCATCTTTTATGAAAATTGCTGATATTGCTCATTTCAGTTGGATGAGCGTGCCCTAACTGATGCAATGAAGAGAATTTTTAAGAACTACAAGAAATGGTGCAAGTATCTGGGGCGCAAAAGTAGCCTCTGGTGAGATCAACCTTCCTGCAAAAACTATTATTCCAAGTTCTAACTGTGCTTTTGAGTTTCTGGAGGCCCTGAATGGTTCTTATACTTTTACAGCAGTTATATTTCCCTCTCTGCTCTGAATTGTGGTAGGGAGCTCCTTACCTCCAACAATCCATTGTTATGTTTTAACTTTAATGTTTTATTTTGTGGTCATCATTGAATTGGCAGGTTGCCAACCATTCAACAGGAAGTTCAACAGAGGAAGTTACTTTATATGGGTCTATATCTCCTTATCTGGGGAGAAGCAGCGAACTTAAGATTCATGCCAGAATGCATTTGTTATATATATCATCATGTATGTATCTGTCTGTAGCTTCAATATAACCTAGGTACATCGGCAATATCTTTCCATTTCAAGATGTTGCTTGCCTTCTGATTTGATTCTTTCTTCCTTTTCTATTTCTCTTTCTTCCTTTTGGACTTTATAGGTATCTTTGTCGTGTATGAAGTATGTGATTTCATGCATGTGGAGATGAAATCATAAAATAAGAATGATGTAAAGTTGCAAAATTAGTACTTTTATATAGTCACTACAGCAAGCATGTGTTATGGAAAAGCAGCCAGTATACAAGTCCATTCTAGTTGACCTTTACTGTAGCTAATCTTATACCAGCTGGAAATTGGAATTAATCGTTTGATTGCATGCGTTTTCTTATGCCCTTCTTCAGTTTCTTTGTTGGGCCAGAACTTTCCTGCTTATGGAACATTATTTCTTCTGTTTAGAGAGGCACTAATAAGTAATAACACAAACTTCTGGATTTTCTCTTCATTTTTATTGAAAAAAAATATTTTTCTTGCACTTTCTCCATCGTCCAAGATTCAAATTTTCCTGAAATGAACAGGACATCTTTTTTCAGTTATTATCTTCGGAGACTCATCAAGGCTTAGTTGAGTTTAATTTTGTTATTAGTGATCAGAACTCTCTCTTTCGTAATATTTTCAGCAATAACTTAATGCATAAAGGCATTGGGATAGTTCCAGATTATTGGCAAGTGTGAATTTGATAACAATATAAACTTTTACATAATCCATCGGAGGAAATTGCCATTTCCGAAACTATGATTAAAATTTGATGGTTTATTTTGAGTTATCAAGCTGATATTGTTGCAGATGGCATTTGAATTGTATGGACTGCTGGCGGGGAGTGTTAGTCCAACGACTGGAGAACACATAAAACCAGCGTATGGTGGTGAGGAGGAGGCTTTCTTAAGAAAAGTAGTGAAACCAATATATGATACAATTGCAAAGGTTCGATGATCTTATCTTTCCTTGAGCTTAAATGTTTATTTCTTTTTGTTTCTTTTTAGTTTTTTATTTCCTGCTGATATTTTGCTTTTACTGTGCTCGTTAGGAAGCAAAAAGGAGCAAAGGAGGGAGGTCAAAGCATTCAGAGTGGAGAAACTATGATGATTTGAATGAATATTTTTGGTATGGCACTTCTCTGTGCATATTCATTGTATTTCCAATCTGGAGTGTCAACTTGAAATAGTTCTGTTTGTATGAGATTGTAGGTCAGTCAGTTGTTTCCGATTAGGATGGCCCATGCGTGCAGATGCTGATTTCTTTTGTCTGCCTCCAGAGGAGTTGCGGTTAGACAAGGATGAGGTGGGTGATAGAACTGAGCTTATCTTCTTTATGCATACGCCTTTCTTCTTAACTATCTTGTCTTGAACTTATAATTGCAAAGTCAGTCTATCGCATTCTTAATGGCTATGTTCATTCATTCTCTTATACAACTGAGTCAATTTCCATTGCTTTCTCATAACTTATACTCTGGGATCAAAAGATATATTAAGGTTTCACAGCCAGCAGTTTTTGTCGCAATCAAATATCTGAGCACATTATCCATTCTTACTTCAATCTGTTTCTGTTTTCATTATGGACATTTTATGTCTTATTCAGGAGAAGAAACCAGTTACCGGGGATCTATGGATTGGAAAAGTTAATTTTGTTGAAATAAGATCATTCTGGCATATATTCAGAAGTTTTGACAGAATGTGGAGCTTTTATATTTTGTCTTTACAGGTAAATCTCTCTGTTTATTTGTGTGATATATGTTGATTGCGCTTCGTAATTAATTTGGCTTGCCAATTGTCATTTGATGAAGGCGATGATCATCATTGCTTGGAATGGTTCGGGAAAGTTGAGTTCCGTATTTGATGGTGATGTTTTCAAAAAGGTTCTGAGCATCTTCATAACCTCTGCGATATTAAATTTTGCACAAGGTAGGTGAGTGATGTTGTTGGTGGCTTCTTTTTTCATTATCTCATCTTTTGAGCTGGCATTTGTCTTTGTTTTTCTCTGATGAGACAATGTTTTATTTTTATGCAAACGTAGTGTCTACCATACATGCCTCAATTTTCGTACACACAAGGTCATCTTCTGCACAGGCTAATGACTTACTGCAATATTTTTGTGTCATATTTTGCTTTTCCAGCTGCCCTTGATATAATCCTAAGCTGGAAGGCAAGACACATCATGCCATTTTACGTCAAACTTAGATACATTTTGAAGGCTCTTTCAGCTGCTGCATGGGTCATAATTCTACCAATAACCTATGCATATAGTTGGAAAAATCCTCCTGGAATTGGGCAGGCTATTAAGAAATGGTTTGGTGACAGTCCAGGTTCACCCTCTTTGTTCATTTTGGCCATCCTTATTTACTTATCACCAAACATGCTCTCAGCTCTGCTATTTTTGTTCCCATTTATTCGTCGCTTCCTTGAGGGTTCAAACTATAAGATTGTGAGGCTCCTGATGTGGTGGTCACAGGTAGTCACAAGCTTCCTTTGGTATTTTTGCCTTGTTATGATTGTTCCTTTGAAATTGTAAAAATTAAATCTATGAAAATCAATCAATTGTCTTACAACCTTACTATCTTTTCCTATCTGATAGCCTCCGCTGTTTATTGGAAGGGGAATGCATGAGAGCTCAATATCACTTTTCAAGTAAGAGTTACAACTATATTAAAAGATATCTCATGGAATGGAACAAATTTGTAATGAAAAATCTTTTATCATCAAATCTCCAGGTACACCATGTTTTGGATTCTGCTCCTACTGTCAAAGCTAGCATTCAGTTATTTCGTAGAGGTAGGTTAGTTCTTTTTTTATTCCAAGAAATTATAATTTCTTTCAATGCTAGCAAATATAGATTTGAGATGATGTTCTGTTTATTTTTCCTTGGCAGTTCTGGTAGTTTCATCTGAATATCGTAAAGACATTAAATACGTGGATCTGTTTGAAGTTCAAACTAGTAGTTCACTTCTCTAAGTATTAGCATTATTACGCTTCTGTTAGGAACAATGTCTGTCCCGTTAAATTCTATAAAATTCTTTGTTGGAGAGCTGTCTTAATCCTTGCTGCGATTGGTGCACAAAACCATAGATATGATCCCAAAAGATGCACACGAATAGAAGTAGAATTGCATCACAACGTGACTTTTCTTAGTTTAGGTCTCGTGAAAAATGAAAATAGAGACCAGGAAGAAAAAAGATAGTTTTCACAAGATTTTAGGCTAAAAAAACCATCTTTATTAGAACTTTGTGCGATTTACATAATAGAAGAGTCTTTATTATTAGGGAGAATATAAGTCTCATAATAGCTATATTCAATCATATATATCCTATTTGTTATATTCAACATGTCTACTCTACTTTAATTTCTACATACATATTTTGGTAGAGAAATCACGAATGTGTGGTGGTCTAAAACAACTCAAAACTTTGATACGAGTCTTGTGTTGAAATAGAATGACCTTCCTTTCCCTTACTTTTCTAGTTATGGTTAAGAGTGATATATTTCACATATCCCAAAAGCAAAACCGTGCATTTCTTGTAGAAAATCTTTTAATTGTTCACAAGGCACTAGGAAAAGATTCTTTAAATAGAAATTTTCAATTAATTCGAGGACCTGACTTGATCTTCTTGGAAAGTTTCTAACACTATTTAGAAAGAGTTTTTCGGCAACTGATGGTCTCCTGCATCATTTTGAAAACCATCTTTTGAGTTTCAGATCAAGCCTCTTGTGGGTCCCACGAAAGCTATCATGAATTTTCACGTTTCCACTTATAAGTGGCATGAGTTCTTTCCTCGAGGTAATGATGAAAATGATGCATTTATTCTCAAGAGTAGAAATGTTTCTGACGATACTATTTGCTGGTGGCAGCCGAGAACAATATCGGTGTCGTTATTGCACTGTGGACTCCTGTTGTTCTAGTACGTCCACGTTATTTCCCGAACAATCTCTTATTGAAGTCATTATAAATTAAACACCAACTTATTTGCAACTAATTAAAAAAATTTCTTTATAGGTGTATTTTATGGATACTCAGATTTGGTATGCTATCTACTCAACTATATTTGGAGGTATTTATGGAGCTTTTCGCCGATTGGGAGAGGTAGGCTCCAGTTATCCATGGTTTCTATTGACCTTTGTTGCCGTGAGAATGTAACTATGTCCAAGTTGGTGGCATTGTCTGTTATCTCATTTTTCAAAGCATGATAATATGGATTTTGCGAGCTACTGAATATACTAGAAAGCTGAAGTCTCTTTCAACCTAATTTCTAAAGGAATGGGATAAGCAACCTGTTTATACATTTTTTCAATGATTTTTGCAATTTAGTGTTAATTCTTTTTAGAAGTTAACAAACTACTATAATTGTAGCTCAAATTGTTAGTGCTTGATGACACACTTAACTTTTAACATGGATGAACACTTGTTAACTCTTTGCAGGCTATGTTTGAATATAAAAGTAAATAAGATTGTTCCAACGTATCCACATGGCATCTTCATCAACCTCTTCTGATTAAAGATCCAACTTCTATTTTTTTTCAATTAACAGACGGCGTTAACGGAGATGCCATGTTGGTGAGTGGGGCCTACATTTTTTCATTTGTATTTTAACACGTCCCACAACTGTATCACTTGTCTGCCCTGCCATCAGACACACTCTTGTGTTAGTTTTTAAAGAGAATTTTCTCTTGATTGCAAAAGTTAAGAATTTCTACGTTGACTTGCTATTAATTATGAAGTTTTTATCCCTAGAAAGGCACTAATCTTAGTTAAAGCAAAGATATGAAGACGGCATACTTTAATTTTCGACAATAATTTGGTGCTGCATACTACTAGCTATAGTATAGTTGTACATATGAGAGCCAACATTGGAAATACTTCAATTTGCAGAAATTATAATGCTATTACCTGCTTTTTTAACAACTTCTGTAAGAACAATAGTCAAAAGATAGCGGTGAAAGAAGTCTACCATTATGAGATTTGCACGAAATGTATTATCACTTAAAGTATGGATAGAGATGCATATTCCAGAGTTGATGTATGCCCAATGAACCTTGTGTTTCTGTTTCATTTTCAGATTCGAACATTAGGGATGTTGAGATCCCGATTCGATTCACTACCAGTTGCTTTTAATGAGTGTTTGATCCCACCAGAGAAGAGTGAGAAGATCAAGAGAAAAGGACTGAAAGCCACGTTTTCTAAAAAAATTTCTAAGGTTTGCTATTCCGTTGTTAAAAACAATTATAGTCAATATGAGATGCTTCTTTTTTTCATTTTGAAGTCAACAAAAAATATTCAGGAGTTTGACGATCTCTTTGGGTCATTTTAGGTTTCATCCAACAAAGAGAAGGTGGAAGCAAGGTTTGCTCAAATGTGGAACAAAATAATCAGTAGCTTCAGGGAGGAGGATTTGATAAGTAATAGGTATCAGGAGGACGATGCATTGGAAACTTTTAGGTTAACAGACATAGTAGAAGTTACTCTGTTTCACTGATGTCCATCTGTTTTGCAGTGAAATGAACTTGATGCTTGTCCCATACTGGGCTGATAGTGATTTAGAAGACCTCACGCAGTGGCCTCCATTTTTACTTGCTAGCAAGGTCTATTTGCGTTTTGCTGTTTTTTATTCCATTATCTGGTCAACATTACAGTGGTGGATATAATTCACTTTGCCTATTGCTCAGATTCCAATAGCTGTAGATATGGCTAAAGATAGCAACGGGAAAGACAGTGAACTGAAAAAGAGATTGGGCTCAGACCCCTATATGCACTGTGCAGTTCGCGAGTGCTATGCTTCATTTAAAAGTATCATCAATTCCTTGGTTTTAGGGGAGCGTGAAAGATCGTAAGTTTGATCGTACAAAAGTATTCGGTTCTATTTGAAACCTATGTTATCTCATGATCTTCTTGTTTTCTTGCGTTCAGGGTCATAAATGATATATTCGGTAAAGTTGATGATTATATACAGCAAGACAACCTGCTTACTGAATTAAATATGAATGCTCTCCCCACCCTCAATGAACAATCTGTGAAGTTGATTGAATATTTGGTATTTTTCTGCAATTAAAACAGAGATAATTTATCGACTTCCACAATGTTTTATTGCACCTTGAATGAAATGTTCTAATCATTTCAGCTGAAAAATAAAAAGGAAGACAAGGATCAAGTTGTCATTCTTTTGCTTGACATGCTAGAGGTGGTGACGAGAGACATAATGGAAGATGAGCTTCCGAGGTAAATTTATATTGAGAGAATTTCTCAAATATGATATATATTCTGCCTAATGCATTCTTTATATTCCTTGTGTAGTTTGCTGGATTCAAGCCATGGTGGATCTTATGGAAAGGATGAGGGAATGACCCCACTTGATCAACAGTATCAGTTTTTTGGCTCACTTGGATTTCCAGTGCCAGATACAGAAGCTTGGAAGGAAAAAGTAAAGTTGCTGGCAGTTTTAAGTTAATAAGTCTGGTTGTGAAAAAAAAAAATTCTCTTTTTTTTTGCGTGGAGTTCGCTGTCACTTTGGTGAATTGAAGCGCTAGTTATTGGGTGGCTACTGTCAGCATTTTTCCTATTTCATTTTATTTTCTCTTGCTTACTGTATTTTATCCTTATCTGCGACTACGTGAAATGTAGTTCACTTTACTATGAATTGGATGTTGATTACAGATTGGGAGGATTCATCTATTGCTCACCGTGAAGGAGTCTGCCATGGATGTGCCATCTAACCTGGAAGCCAGAAGACGTATTTCTTTCTTCTCCAATTCATTGTTCATGGACATGCCTACTGCGCCTAAAGTCCGGAACATGCTTTCTTTCACGTGAGCTTTCTTCACATTTTTGCTATATTTATGTCATGATCCATGAGGAGTATATTTTTAACACTTGAAATGAAGTTTCAGTCTCTTGGGTTGAGCCAGAATTTATCATATGTCAAGTGTTCAACATGGGGATGCATTTCCATTCCCATTTTATTAATCGCTGACTTAATGTGTTTCTTACTGTAAACATGGCTTCCACCTTTCTCCGTAGTGTTCTTACTCCTTACCACTCGGAGGACGTTCTTTACTCCGTAAATCTCCTGGAACAGCCTAATGAAGATGGAGTTTCAATACTTTTTTACTTGCAAAAGATCTTTCCAGGTTGATTTCTTCCTTTTCCTTGCATCTTCTTCTTCTTCCGTTGTCTTTTCCCATTAATTTCATCTGGGGAGTCATTTCAGAAATGATATGCAGTTGTTTGTGCTTATAAATGATCAGATGAGTGGATAAATTTCCTTGAAAGGGTTGGATGTACGAGTGAGGAAGAACTTAGAGCAACTGACTACCTGGAAGAAGAACTCCGCTTATGGGCATCATGCAGAGGCCAAACATTGACAAGAACAGGTAAAATCTCTCTCTCTTCCCTGATGGTTGATGTAAACCTGTGTTCCCTAGACACTACTTAATGGGATCTTTCCTGTTTCCATTATGTTGTTTTCCGTTGATGATATTCATTTTTTATGTTGTTCACTTTCTTTCCCATATACAAGTGCGGGGAATGATGTATTACCGTAAAGCTTTGGAGCTTCAGGCCTTTCTTGACATGGCAAAGGATGAAGGTATATATTTGGTTCAAGCCTGGTTTTGCAAGTGAAAATTGTCTTTCTTGTATACTTCAGAGCAAATCATCCTACTAACTGTTATTTCTTTCAACAGAATTAATGAAGGGTTACAAGGCTGCTGAATTAGAAAGTCTAGAACAATCAAGGAGTGAAAGATCACTATGGGCACAATGCCAGGCTGCAGCTGATATGAAATTCACATATGTAGTGTCATGTCAGCAGTATGGAATTCACAAACGATCCGGTGATGCCCGTGCAAAGGACATTTTAAGGCTTATGACAACGTGTGTTCATTTTTGGCCTTTTTATTTCTTTATTCTAACTCTTTCTGTCTTCTGTTACGCTTGGATTTATTTCCATTCTTACTTTGTTTCAGGTACCCATCTCTTCGTGTAGCTTATATTGATGAAGTAGAAGAAACTAGCCAAGACAAATTGAAGAAGATTGAGAAGGTTTATTATTCAGCTCTTGTGAAAGCTGCTCCCCCGACAAAACCTATGGATTCTTCAGAACCCATTCAAAACTTAGACCAGGTACATACCTTAAAAAAGTTGGATCTTGTTCAAGTTTTAATGTCGTAACTAACTGGAAAAATAAAAGCCCATGGCAATCTTTCAAAAAGCTAGATCTTGATGATGTGCTATAAAGGTTTTTAGTATATTGCTAATCCATTGTGCATCAACTAAACTTTTAGAATGTGCAATTGTTTCGAGACTTTCTTCTATTACTTATACTTGCATTCTTGAGCTGGAATCTCCTTCGTTTCTTAACCCATGTAGCACTTGCTGTGTAACTGAAATAAATAGAACTCGGAACTTTGTGGCCAACTTGATAAGTTCTGTTGCCGCAATATTTTCATTGTTGCAACAAAAAATACGAAGGTGTCCCTCTAGATCAATACTCTAGTAATCTTTTTTTCTTTACTGAAAAGCAACAAAAGCATTGATCGTTTGTTTGACTTGCCAAAATGTCATCATTGGCATTATGCATAAAGATACATGGTGTTTCGACAAACAATTCTGCATGTGGGTACATGCTTCCTTGAATTATTTGAGGCAATTACTTGTTGCATTTCTTTGTACAGGTTGTTTATCGCATCAAGCTTCCTGGACCTGCAAAATTAGGCGAGGGTAAGCCAGAAAATCAAAACCATGCCATTATTTTCACTCGGGGTGAAGGCTTGCAGACTATAGACATGAATCAGGTATTGTATCTTCTCAAGATGTGATTATACAGGAAACACACAAATCTAAGAGGAACTTATTTGATAAATATCTATGTACAGGATAATTATATGGAAGAGGCCTTCAAAATGAGAAATTTGCTCCAGGAATTTCTTGAAAGGCATGGTGGTGTAAGACTCCCGACAATACTTGGAGTTAGGGAGCATATATTCACTGGCAGGTACCAATGTGTATTGTTGTAGATATTTTTGGAGTCATGTTTAGATTTTCTAATATCAGTGTGTTCATGTCCTGTGCAGTGTTTCATCGCTTGCATGGTTTATGTCAAATCAGGAGACCAGTTTTGTGACTATTGGCCAAAGATTATTGGCCAACCCTTTGAGGTACAGTTCTATTTCAGTTACTCCAGGAAATTTCCTGTTCATAATTCTTAGTCATGCTATTATTAATGTTTAAATTCTATATATTTTCTGAAGTTTTCATCTCTTCTTCTTCAGAGTAAGGTTTCACTATGGTCATCCAGATGTCTTTGACAGACTCTTTCATATAACAAGAGGGGGAGTGAGCAAAGCTTCGAAAGTTATCAATTTAAGCGAGGACATATTTGCAGGCATTGTTCACTGTTATTGGTATTTGTATATATGAATATACACCTTTTCCTTTGCTTCATGTTTCCACTGTCATCAGGTTTCAATTCAACACTACGTGAAGGAAGTGTCACTCACCATGAATATATTCAAGTTGGTAAAGGGAGGGATGTTGGCCTTAATCAAATATCTATGTTTGAGGCAAAGATTGCCGATGGGAATGGTGAACAGACGTTAAGTCGTGACATATACAGACTTGGACATCGATTTGATTTTTTCCGGATGCTGTCATGTTATTTCACTACAGTTGGTTTCTATTTCAGTACTTTGGTATGTATGAATATGCTTGTTTACCTTTTATGCCATTCCAATTCCTTATGCTAATCGTAGCCTCTTGTTGGTCTAGCACAGTTAACTGTATTCACCGTCTATGCTTTTCTTTATGGCCGCCTTTATCTAGTCCTTAGTGGACTTGAAGAAAGACTCAGTACTCAGCGAGCTATTAGAGACAATAAACCCCTACAAGTAGCCCTTGCATCGCAGTCATTTGTGCAAATTGGATTCTTGATGGCCTTGCCTATGATGATGGAAATTGGCCTGGAAAGGGGATTCCGCAATGCATTGAGTGATTTCGTATTAATGCAGTTACAGCTTGCCACCGTGTTCTTTACATTTTCTCTTGGGACCAAGACCCACTATTTCGGAAGGACATTGCTTCATGGGGGTGCAGAATACCGAGGAACTGGTCGTAGTTTTGTGGTGTTTCATGCCAAATTTGCGGATAATTATAGAATGTATTCCCGCAGCCATTTTGTTAAGGGGATTGAGCTGATGATTCTCCTTCTTGTATTCCATATTTTGGGGCACACATATAGAGGAGTTGTTGCTTATGTCCTGATTACTATATCAATATGGTTCATGGTGGGGACATGGCTTTTCGCTCCTTTCTTCTTCAATCCATCAGGGTTTGAGTGGCAGAAGATTTTGGATGACTGGGCAGATTGGAATAAGTGGATAAGTAATCGTGGAGGGATAGGCGTATCTGCTGAAAAGAGTTGGGAATCATGGTGGGAAAAGGAGCAAGAACATCTTCATTACACAGGAAAGCGTGGTGTCATAGTGGAGATATTGTTGGCTTTGCGCTTTTTCATCTTTCAATATGGCCTCGTTTATCATCTGAGCATTCTTGATAATACTAGTTTCCTGGTATGACTTGCATATGAGCCGTTCCTTCGTAACTTTTATATTTCACTCGGTTGATAGCAATGGGTTTTTAAACAACTGTCATTGGGATTACAGGTTTATGGCGTTTCATGGATCGTGATCCTTCTAATCCTACTATTAATGAAGGTGAGTTGAGGACGTGTTCAAAACTCCAATCTTGTGTTCCAACTCTGTTTTTCCAGGATGAATTGATTATATGTTGATACACAAGCTACAATTAGTAGGATGGTATCATTTGCTGAAAAATCTTACGCTGTGAGCATGATGTGATGTGATATGAGATCTCAGGAGCTCAGTTTGACTTTATTAGTGTGATGGTGCTGTTACAACCTTTGTTGGGTTTTGGTCAAGGTTGAAGAATTGTGATTTGCTTTATACAATAAAGTGAACTGCATTCTAAATTTCTATTAATGTTTTGAAGGCTATGTCCGTTGGAAGGAGACGGCTCAGTGCGAACTTCCAACTCTTGTTCCGACTGATTAAGGGGCTCATATTTTTGACGTTTGCCACGGTATTTATTTCTTTGGTTGCTTTCCTTCACATGAGCATCCGAGACATTATAGTCTGTATTCTTGCCTTCATGCCCACCGGATGGGGACTTCTGCTGGTTAGTGAATCCTGTTGCTATGTCTGGAATGTGCATCACTTATTTGGCTTGTGCTGATGTTTTGTTGTGTTGTTGTACCAGATTGCACAAGCTATTAAGCCTCTAATTCAACGAGCGGGTATTTGGGGATCGGTCCGGACACTTGCTCGTGGCTATGAAACCGTTATGGGCTTACTTCTATTTACACCAGTTGCATTCTTGGCTTGGTTCCCATTTGTCTCAGAATTCCAAACGCGCATGCTGTTCAACCAAGCCTTCAGCAGAGGCCTACAAATTTCCCGTATTCTTGGAGGACATAGGAAAGACCGTTCGACCAGAAACAAAGAGTAATTTAAAGGTCTGTCATTCAATCTGTTATACTCCTTGTACTTGATCAGATAAGAAATGCTTACCTGACGTGTTGTACATATGAAAAGTACCTGACGTGTTGTACATACGAAATGTTTATGATATATGTGGGAAATGAAATCGAAGATGGGTTTGCATTTGGTAGATAATGCTAGTTACACTCGACGTGACTTCTTTGTTAATTACTTGTTCGAAGCTGCTCAGGATTACCTTGTGTTACGGTTCTGAGTCTGTGATCGAGTTACCTGACGATGAATCGAAGATTCTTTTTCTAACAAAGGGTTTTTACCTTTGTTCTTCCTCCTGGATCTACCTATAATTGGTAATTCAACAATGCTCGTCTAAGGGAGCTGCATACTTGAAACTCGTTTAGAGAGAGTTTTAAATCTATGGGTTTTTAATAAATTTGGCTTGCTTATTATTGCTAAATAGCTCCCTGCTTATAGGGAAATCTCCTTGCAATAATGAAGAATAAAATAACTAGGATTCTTAGCTAAACAATAATTCATATTCCTTTACTCCTTTTTCTAATAAAACTCCTAAAGTCAACTAGAATTTCTAACTAAGCAAGGATTCAAATTCCTTAATAGACTCTCTTCTCTAATAAAATTCCTTCTGCTATAAAATAAGGAAGTAACAGAACAGAACTGGAAATAACTAAAATTAGACCACCTATGATTTCTTATTTCACATAAAATCAGTATCTTAGGTAGTAGTCTTTCTGCGTTGTTCATATATTTGACCCACGAATGCATCCGTAACATTACTCTCCTCCTCCTTAAAAAGTTTGTCCTCAAGCTTAAAGTCTGAAAAATGCCATGTGAACTCCAAGACATCTTCCCAAGTTGCATCCTCTATCGTTCCTCTATTTCACTGTACCAAAATTTCCCAACGGCCTTTATTCAACCGAGTACGCAAAATAGCCATAGGATTGATCACAACTCAACCTTCTTCAAGCAGAGGTAGCGCTGGTGGCTCACCGGTTATCTCACCCTTGAAAGGCTTCAATAATGACGTGTGAAAAACATTATGCAGCTTGTAGTCCAAGGGAATCTCAAGTTGGTATGCTACGATACCAATGCGTTTTGCCACCTGCAAAAGTCCATAGAACTTGGGTTCAATTTTATGTGTAATGTGGCCGACAAGCGTCTTTTGACGATAAGGATGTAAACGCAACAACTCATAAGTACCAGGAGAGAACGCCATCTCACGATGTCCTTTGTCATAGATGGTCTTCATTCGTAGCCGTGCTTGTTGGAGTTTGGTGCGAATTGCAACTAAAGCTTCATCGCAATTAAGAAGTGCTTGATCCACCACATCTACTCAAGAAGTTCTTGTAACATAGGAAGTCAAACTTAGAGGCTCCCTTCCATATACTACATGAAATGGAGATGTTTTAAAGGCTATATGGAAGGACGTGTTGTAACAAAATTCAGCCCAAGGAATCCATTCTACCCACTTCTTAGTTCGGTCTTTAGCAAGGCAACGCAAGTACATTTTAATGGTTCTATTAACCACCTCAGTCTGTCCATCAGATTGTGGGTGATATGCGGAGGAGAAATTAAGTTCGATTTCACATAAACGAAACAACTCCTTCCAAAAGGTACTTGTAAAGAGGGCATCTCTATTACTAACAATAGATTCATGGATGCCATATAGTCACACAATATTTTCAAAGAAACTCTTGCAACGGTGCAAGGATTGTACGAATGTGCCAATAGAATAAAGTGAGCATATTTAAATAATCGATCAACCACTACGAATAACACAGTTTTACCCATCGAATTTGGTAACCCGTCAATAAAGTCCATTGATATATCTGACCAAACCTAGTGAGGTAATTGTAACGGTGACTGGACTCAAATGTTCGACTTTATTACATTGGCAAACTAGGCATGCTACAACGTATTCCTTGATGGTGTTGTTCATGCCAGACCAACTTACAATGTCTTCTCAACACCTTCGTGAGTGTTATCATGGATTCTTGATAATATAGCATTGATCAAGGAAGAGGTTGGTAATAGGTAAATGTGATCTCGAAAGAACACCATTCTATCACGCAAAGACGAACCCGGTTCTGATGTATCTTGCTCAATCTTGATTTAATTTCCAATAAAGTGGTTGAATCTTGAATCTCTACTCAAATCTCATCAAACAAGACAACATGTGGTTGAGATATTGGGTACAACAGCCCAATCTTCTTCACGTCGTAATAAAGAGTCTGCTACAGTTTTCGACCGACTAGCCTTATATTCCACTCAAAAATTGAACCTCATTAACTTGCTAAGCTAGTGTTGTTGGGGGGATGTGGACAATCGTTGTTTAAGTAGATACTTGAGACTAAAGTGATATGTTCGAATGATAAAAGAATAGCCCCAAAGGTATGATCTCCAATGTTGGACTGCCTTCACTAACCCGATTAATTCTAACTCATACGTTATAAGTTTAAGATGATGGTCTGCTAATTTCCTACTAAAGAAGGAAATGGAATGTCCCTTTTGTTGCAAGACTGCTCCTATTCCTGCACCAGATGCGTCACATTTAACTACAAACTCTTCCTCAAAATTAGGTAAACTCAGCACTGGGGCAGCTATTAAGGCTTTCTTTAGCGCGTCAAAGGAGGCTCGAGCCAAATCATTCCATTGAAAGGCTTGTTTCTTTAACATATTTGTCAAGGGGAAAGTAATTTGACCATAATCCTTAATGAATTTTTGGTAATATCCTGCCAAACTCAAGAATCCATGCAAAGCTTTGATAGTTTGAGGTTGACCACTTGAATTTTACTCGCATCGGTGGAAACACCTCCTACTGATACCACATGGCCTAAATAGGAGACTTGTGGTTCTTCAAACGAGCACTTTAACTTTTTAAGATAGAGATGATGGGCCTTCAATGTTTCAAAGACAGTTTGTAGATGCATCAAATGGCTCTCCCAAGAGTTGTCATACATAAGGATATCGTCAAAAAAAAAACAAGCACAAATTGACATAAATGGGGTCGAAATACATATAATTGGTAATCCAACACAGCTCGTCGAAGGGAGCTACAACCTTGAAACTCGTTGTGAGAGAGAGTTTCAGATCTTTGGGTTTTTAATAAATTCTACTTGCTTATTATTGTTGAATAACTCCCTGTTTATAGGGAAATCTCCTTACAATAATGAAGAATAAAAGAACTAGGATTCCTAAATAAACAATGATTCCGATTCCTTAATAGACTCCCTTTCCTAATAAAACTCCTACTACCAACTAGAATTCCTAACTAAGCAAGGATTCAAATTCCTTAATAGACTCCCTTTCCTAATAAAACTCCTACTACTATAAAATAAGGAAGTAACAAAACAGAACTGGAAATAACTAAAATTACACCACCTAGGATTCCTTATTTCACACGGAATCAGTATCTTAGACAGTAGTCTTTTTGCGTCGTTCATATGTTTAACCCACGAATGCATCTGCAACACCTTGTCTTCTTCTTTTCTTCTTGACAATTTTGGTGCTGGTGAGAAAATCTAGATGTGGTTGCAAAATTGTGGAAGTTTACATTTCCAAGTAATTGTATTCTTGCTGTTGCAAATGACCTCTTGTTGTGAATTGCTCCTCTTCTTATTGAGCGATCTGTAGTGGTTTATTCCATGGATTCACAGGTTTAGAATGTGAAGAAGAAGGAATCAATAGATCCTTGGATTTTTCAGGTTGAGGCTTTGGTTTTGCAGATTTCTTGGATTTATTTGAAAGAGGGTGAATGTGTTGTTTGATCAAAGGGTAATTCATCTTGAAGACTTTAATCTACGTTATTCTTGATAAGAGTGAGTAAGGAGACTGGAAAACATAAGTGAAAAAGAGCATTCAAAGCAAGGTTTGGAAAGTTCATATCTACAATATGATTCTAAAGGTGATAGATCATCTGATTATGTATCATAGCCACAACTTTACAGATCTTATCCATAGGCCTCAGGGATCGAGCTTATTTCAGTCTGTACACAAAGATCAAAATTGTGTTCGAGCTTACACAGATACCTCCACCATATGGAGCCACTACGAGACCCAGAGGAGCAAACAGGAAAAAAGACACCAAACCAAGGGTACTTTGTACCAAGAGACCTCTAAGATAACCAAAAGCCAACAAGGATTAACAATAGTTTAGGTTTCAATTATGATGGCCGAGTATACTAGCTCTTTCTCTCTGCAGGCATACAACTCCAATCTTTTCCCGTCAAACTATGATCTCAATCAGGATTTATTCTTGAAAGCGATCTAGAAAGGGGGGTTGAATGGATCGTCTAAACTTTTTCGCAGAGTTCTACAAAAAATCACAGAATTAAAACACACGTAACAATCAAATTAATCAAATGAAAAGAATAGGGAAGAAAGGCAAACATTGTTTTTATAGAGGTTCGATGCTAAGACCTACGTCATCTACCTAAGCTCTCACTTAGGATTTTGGCAAACTACTATATTGTACATTTTTTAGTTCAATGCGAACTTTTACAACCACTTGAATTCCGGCTCAAGCAATCCTTACAATCCGATTTAATTTTCGGCACAAATCTAACCACACCAGTGATTTTCCTCTAATCACTCATCTCACAATAACAATGATTGAAATATAAAATTAATAAGGCTCTGAACAGCTTGATAGAATTGAATGAGCAATTTGCAATTTGAGAGCTATAAAATGATGATCAAAAATCAGTATGCTTTGCTATGGCTTCAGTAATTGATAGGGGTGAGCATTATTCGGGCCGGCCCGATTATCCAGCCCGGCTCGAATTAATTCGGGTAAAAAAATTTCAAATTTTGGGTAATTCGGATAATTCGGGTATTACCCGAATTATTTTCGGGCTGGGGTCGGATAATTTTAAAAAAATTTAGGTCGGCCCAATTACCCGAATTAAGTTATAAAAATACAAAATTTTGGGTTTTTTTAAAAAATTATCAAAAAAACAACTTTGGGTAATTCGGGTAAAGCCGAACAAAATTTTGAGTAATTAGGGTCGGGTAAGCTCGGGTAAGAAAAAGTTCAGGTTCGGGCCGGGTAAGATGAAAAACAATTCGGGTAATTTGGGCCGGGCCCGAATAGTGAAATTTTGGCCCGAATTATCCGAATGCTCACCCCTAGTAATTGATCTCTTGAATATTCTTCTATTTATTTGCAGGCTTCTTGATCAATATAGACGTTGAAAATCCTCTTGTAGTCGTTGAAGATTTCTTATAAACGTTGAGAATGATTTTCTTCCCGTTTTAGTATCATTGACTTCGTCAGAATAGCTGCTAGTCGACTGGAACATATGATAATCGACTGGTTGACTTGGGCTAATCGATTGGAACCAGAATTAGTCGACTGGAACAAGTATTTTTGCTTATTATAGTCGACTGGAAATATTTATAGTCGACTGGAACAGACATCTGTACTGATTATAGTCGACTGGGAACATTTGTAGTCGACTAGAACTTACGAAAAATAATCTCCGCTCTCCGAATAGTCGACTGGCATGATTTGTAGTCGACTAGAACTCTTTGTAGTCGACTGGAATGAACCCCACTCTTTAGATATGATAATTTTCAGTCGACTGGTAATGTTGGTAGTCGACTGGAATTTCTCCAACGGATAAATTTGCAGATAATCTTCAATCTTTCAATATCTTATCCATAATCTTCACTAGAATCTTCTTTTGCACGTTGTCTATCTTCTCTAGATCATAGTAGATTATTATTGACTTGATTTCTTGATATTTTATCTCCTTGACATTTGTACTTTGAACATAGTCTATCTCTTGCATCCTTGAAAATTATCACTTGAAATTGTATTGGGCCTTTAATTAAAAACCTGAAATAATTTCTTAACCAATTTCATATATTTTATAATTATCAAAACATAAAGGGATTTTTATTTGTCAACCACCATTGGTCCAACAATCTCCCCCTTTTTGATAATGACAAAACATTTAGAAATTGTGTAAGAAATTGAAAACAAAGAAAAAAATTGATCAAGGTTTTTATGCCTTGTCTCATTGGTTAGTGTTACTCCCCCTTAATCAATAAATCTATGAATCCAATAAATTTAGCACAATTTCATAAGTTTGAAACAATTTCATAAGTTTGAAATTAATGTCATCAACGATCAACGTGGAAACTTAACTAAGAAAAATTTCAAATTGCAAACTAACTTCTTACTCCCCCTTTTTGTCATGATCAAAACAAAAATTGGAATAATTATACTTCATAACAAACCATGAAATAAACCATTAAGCAAAATCACACAAATATCCAAGAGTTGCAAAGAAACAACCAACTAATGTACTAAATGACAAAGAGAATGTCAATGAAACAAAGAAACATATATCAGTCGGGAACAAATTGCAACATTCATCAAGGACGAGAGACATCATCATGTTGACATCCTAACTTGCTGAAAATCTTTTTGAGCATTCGGTGTTGTGCATCCATTTTCTTAGCAAACCCATGAAGCACAGTCTGGATACCATCGATACGATCATGTATATCATGCAATTGCTCGTTAATTTCAGTAATGTCCTCATGAGATATTTCACTCATTCTAACATTGCTTGGCCGAGAGCTACTCGGACGATCCACTGCCCGTTTTGATCGTTGCCTCTTAGGTCTTTGTTCATCTGCTAATGTCAACCCAAGCTTGGCCACATGATCAAAGTATACCCATCCTCTTTCAACAGTGTTAACCAATTTCATACTCCTTAAATTGGAAGGAGTAAATCTCCAACTTTGGGGATATGGGTAATGATTATAGGAACTAAGATCAACCTTTTGCAATTTAGCAATATATGTAAGTAAAGCAGCATATGGCATACCTTTATGCTTTCCTGTTTGACTCTTAAGCTCTCCTCTTAATAAATTTCCCTTTTTCCTCATCATTTGCATAATAAGACTAGGAAAGTTAATTTGTCTTCCCTCCTCCAAATGCCATAGTATTTCCTTGTCCAAAGCTGTAATATGATTGTTACTGGCCTTCTTTGGATATATTACTCTATTAATTGCATAATGCAACAACCTATAATTCAGAGGCAAATCCATAGCCTCATAGGGTGGTGAGGAATGAGCCGAACAGAGGCTGTCTAGCAGTGCATCTCCCTTTTCTTCAGTATACCCAAAATTTTCATCTGCTTCTTCATCAGTGTCTCCATTTTCATGTCTCAAAATATTCAGGTCTAATAATGAGGCTCTAGGCCTAACTCCACCAGTAGGTAAATTCAACCAAATAGACAGATTTTGTTCACAAAGAAAAACCTCCTTTTCTTGAATACTTGATTTCAAAACTACTCCACGATCAACATCACTTCTAACCACAACTAAATTAGCATAAAATTCCTTTATCAGTTCTTCATAAATTTCATCAGTAAAACCCAGAATAAATCTCAAGCCTAAGCTAGTGAGTTCCGTAAACAACATCTTATACTCACTGTGATCTAACTCAGTCCATTCAAACTTCATCGAGGGAATAAGTACTTCATTCTTTAGTACCTTGTAATAAAGGCTTTGAGCCTCTCTCGACACAAATCTGGACTCCACCTCTTCATTTTCACGTTCTACTCCACCCCTTGAAGAAGACCCACGTACTCTTGGTCTTTGAGGTGCGTCATCCACCTGCTTTCCTTTTCCATTTCCTTTTCGTGGAGCCATAGTGAAAACTTAAGGAGATTTTGAACTGAAAACAGAGGATTTATATGAAGAATAGGGTTTTCGTAGGTTAGGGTTTTGTAAAACGAAAAAGGGATTTTTGAGAGAAGTGAGGAAATAAGATAGGGGTTTTGACGATTTGGAAGTGGGTTGATGGATTTAGTGTCGGATTTGAAGAAATTTTTCAGATCTAGTCGACTAGAAGAGAGAAAATCGCAAAGAGAGAAGAGAGATGGGTTTTCCGAAAAACACCAAGTAATGAGTTTTAGAGAAAGAAAAATGGGTAAGATGTTTAAAGATGAAAGAGTTTTGAGAGTTTTAGAGGTAGATTGAAGATGAAAGAGTCGATTTTCTGGTGGTTTAGAGATTCAGTCGAGTGAGAGGTTTGTTTTAGGTAGAAGATGAGTTTTGAAATAGAAAGAAAGAATGGGTTTAATTTAGAATACCCGTGTATGTGCTAGTCGACTGGTACATCCTACACTAGTCGACTTATCGTGTTTTGCTAGTCGACTGGTGCGTCCTTTTCTTTATCACTAGTCGACTTGTCCTGTTCCTCTAGGCGACTGATACATGCTTTTCTTTATTCCTAGTCGACTTGTCATGTCCTTCTAGTCGACTGGTACGTCTATTAACCTCAAAATCAGTCGATTTTCTTAAACCTTAACAAATTCACTGAATGTAAATCATGATGATGTATCTCTGATGGAATTGCTTAATTTTCCAGACCATTTTGATATGATAGTGTATGCAAGTAAATAAAATCAACCAAGAGAATTTAAATCACACATTCCAAGTTTTAATTTAATGTATATGAAAACATCTTCTTTAAGAGGCTTAGTAAAAATATCAACCAATTGATCACTAGACGAAAATTAACAATAATAATAATAAAAAATAATAAGAATAATAAATTTAATAATAAGAAGAAGAAATTTAATAATAATAATAAAATTAATTAATAAATTTATTAATAATAACTAATATAATAAAAATAATTAGTCTGGGACTCAGATAATATTTATCACTATAAAACAAGGGTCGCGATGGCCATTTGTCGCGATCGCAACCTCCTATGTTTCTCGCGGCCGTCAGAGGGAAAAATCACATCACACCCGTGACTTTTCACTCTCCATCTCTTCCTTTTAATTTCTAAATTCATAACTACATATGGCTTTTCACTTTCGATCTCCTCCCCCACATATTAAGTAAACTATTATGTAATAATAAATATAATTAATAAAGTTAAAAACAATAAGATTATTATTATTATTATATTATTATTATTATTATTATTATTACTAACAAGAACAACGAAAATTAATAATAACAATAACAATAATAATAATAATAATAATAATAATAACAATAATGGAAGAAAACAAACATACGAGGTCGTGATCGTGCTGATAAGCACGTGGAATGTCGTGGTCGTGCCTCTACTGGAAAACAAGGGAAGTCGCGATTGTAGCGCCTCCTTACTGCAGGGTACACATCGGGACGCCTGGAGGCCATTTCAATATATAACTTATGATAAGGGCTAGCCACATTCGATCATTACAATCACTTCACATGGCATCATATCAACATTCACTTATAAAGCATCAATAGAAAAAACCACAATATTTTAAAACTAACTTTTTCCTTATTTCACTTCACAAAACTGAAAGTCTACATTGTGTCTTTCAACATTTTCTATATGTACATCAACAAAACCTAATACA
>JANTPM010000009.1:32130362-32151917 GCA_025434745.1 Erythroxylum divaricatum | reverse complement strand
AAATCACCGCATTCAGTTGCCGATCAGGAAGCTTGCCTCCAGAGAACTGGATTTTCTGTTTGGCTGGTTGGTCAAATTTTACTTAAATTTAATTCCTCAGCCTCTTGACTACATTTTAGTAGGATATATTTTGAGCAGGTCTGCCAATCCATGGTGATTATCCAGAGGTTATGAAATCTCTAGTAGGAAAGAGATTGCCGGTTTTACAAAAGAAGAATCCCAGATGCTAAATGGGTCTCTTGACTCTCTTGGCGTGAATTATTACACTACAAATTATGCAGCACACAATCCTTCATACAACACCGTCAATCAAAGTTATAGCACAGACAGCAGAGCTATTCTCTCATGTATGTCGTCTTCTATCTATCCTTTAATTCCAATCAAATTTCCAATATATTCGTTCTCTCTTGACGCTGCAGCGGCCAAGGCTGGAGTACCCTGTTGGGACGCCGGTACTTCAAGTCTTCTCTGCTGCTTTCATAATCAGTTCACCCATCTCTTTCCTTTATTCCTAGTTGCTTATTACATATAAAGACATAGAAATTATTTTCATTTATGTGCAAAGACAGCTTTGAATTTGCTATTCAGTTATCCAAAGGGAACTTACCATCTGATGATGCATGCCAAGGATAAATATAAGAATCCACCAATTTACATCACCGAGAATGGTAAGAACTAATTGACTTCATCTGTGACTGTGAGTAGAGTTGTTTTTGATAATTGAGCAACAGGTCTCGCGGATGCAAAAAAGAAGCCCTGAAAGATGGATTGAGGATAAGATACTATCACTCCCACTTAACCTATCTTCTGAAAGCAATAAAGTGAGTGGGATAATTAAGGATAGAAGGATTTTGAAATTTGATTGATGGGTTATGAATGCAGGGAGGGAGCAAATATAAAGGGATACTACGCATGGTTGTTCATGGACGACTTTGAATGGGATGCTGGATAAACAGTTCGTTTCGTTATGATATACGTTGATTTCAAGAACAATTTGAAGAGATACCTCAAGAACTCAGCTCGTTGGTTCAAGTTGTTCCTTTTTCACTAGTTCTAGTCTAAGTCCTTTCTTTCTACTGTTCCTCTTTGTATGGGATGGTAATGGTATATATGTCTGCAGCGACTTTGCTCGTCTTTTCAATATCTACAAAGTTTCAGTTCCCACACTTAGGCCTCAAACGCCACTCTATGAATGTATCTTATCAAAATCTAATACTAGAAGAATATAAAAATTCTGAAAACCATGATCGACGTGCATTATTCCAAAACTGAAGCGAAGTAACTCTCCATTCCATGAAGAAGTATTTGTAGTTACATCTAACTTGTTCTCAGCACACCACCACCACCCAAAACTTTCCTATAGATTTCCCTTCAAATTACTTCCTAGAGATCTACAATGCAATTCTTCTTCAGCAGGCGTCTTTTCTTTTACCTGGCACATGTGTAAAAGCTACACTGTATGAATCTGAAACTTCTGCCGAGATTTTGTAATCACAACGAAACCACTAAAAGACAACAGCACAACTCATAGGATCCACAGAAATCCACCAGAATATACTTTTTTCTATCAGAAGAAAAGAAAAGTAGCAGAGGTCGGTGGGGGGTGAGCGAGAGGAAAAGATAAGGAAGCCAAAAGGGAACTCCATCGTATTCTCAAACAACTGTATCACAGCGTAGTAACAGAGTCTTCTTGTCCATCTTCGTCTTCGGCTGCCAGAGAAATGGAGAGACAGTGAGAGCAGAAACACACCTGACGAAAATTACCCATTTAAACCCGATTCGATTTGACTTGAACCCAATTGACCCGCTTCGACTAAATTAGGTTCAAGTTGAATAGATCCCCCCATTATTTGAAAAAGGCCCATTTCAATTTGTTCTTGTACCCGGGTTCTCCCACTCAATTTTAAATTCACTTACACTGAAACTTACTTGATCTGGCCCGACCCAATCAAATTCAACTTGACCCAACCCGAATTGCCCCGACCCTTGTATTTTTGAATTAGGGTCGGGTCGTGATGGAAAGGGCTTGAATCTTCTGGAAACGGAGCTGTTTTCGGGGTCTTCAAGTCGTGGGATTTTTGCGATTTCAACCACAAGAACCCCTCTGTTGTTCGTCGGAGGTGCTCTTCTTGCAATCAGGTAATGGAAATTTACAGTACACGCGTAGTTGGTTCACTTGACATTAACCCCTCTGTTGTTCGTCGGAGGTGCTCTTCTTGCAATCAGGTAATGGAAATTTACAGTACACACGTAGTTGGTTTACTTGACATTAACCCCTCTGTTGTTCGTCGGAGGTGCTCTTCTTGCAATCAGGTAATGGAGATTTACAGTACACACGTAGTTGGTTGACTTGACATTGGAACGAGTATAGTGTTCACGTGTTTCTCGGAAGAAATAATATTGTTTCAAATTTGCGGGACAACTGGCAATTTTTGCGCCACAATCTACGGCGGGCTCTTCCCTCGATACACACACGAATATACATCTATGTCCAATTCATTGACTACGTCCCGGCCATGTGAGATGCTATGATCTGTTCCCCTTCCCGCCGCCCATTTGCCTTTCTTGCTTATACCTTCTCCCTAGTCAGTCATCCTTAAACACATCCTCTGTCTCTTTCCTTCACAAACATAAGCCCTTTCTTTGCTCAACTCTTCTCCTACCAATCTCAACCTCAACCTCACTCTCTACCTCTCTTGACAAGAGTTAGAGAAGATCAAGTGGTCTCTTTTTATGGCGAAAGCAAAGAACAATGTAAGAATGTTTCTTATATTTCTGTGCCATCCCAGATTATCAATGCCTTATCTTCTTCTTCTCTCCAGGCTCTGATATTTTCACAACAAAACCCATCAAGAAACAAGTTTTCTGGATTCAACTATGCCTACATTAGGAGCACACGAGTTTGGTTCTTTGCTCTCGTCGTTTTCTCTATCCTTTGCATGCTCAAGTTATGGTTCAACCTGGATCCTAATTTGCTTATATTCTCTCCTAGTTACCCATGTCTCACCAGTACTACACGAGATACATTTTCTTCTACAATTATACATGGACAGCTGGGTAGTGATCATAATGGATCAAACAACGATATAAAAGATTGGAGCTTTAAGGGTAATATAAGTAGCGGTGGTGAGTTTTGGAAGCAACCGGATGGGATGGGTTATAGGGCATGCTTGAAGTTCAGTGAAGAGTACCGAACAGGGAGTGAAGTGATATTGAGGAATAGAGGAAAGTATTTACTGGTGGTGGTTTCGGGTGGAATGAATCAACAAAGGAATCAGATTGTGGATGCTGTGGTGATTGCAAGGATACTGGGTGCTACTTTGGTTGTTCCTGTCCTTCAAGTCAATCTCATTTGGGGTGATGAAAGGTAAAATTCAAAGCCCCTCCTCCCAGGAGAAAGAGAGAGAGAAGTTTCTTGAAGCAGTCACTTGAAGGAAGAAAAAGAATGAGAACTTGCTACCTTTTATCTGCATTTCTAAGACAGAAGATGTTGATAGAGAATGACATTCACGAGCTTACTTAATGTTCTTTCTTTCCACTATCAGTTTTTCAAATTTTTGATTGAATTATGCCATTGCTCAATTTTATGACAAAAGGGTTGCTTGTTGCAGTGAATTCTCTGATATATTTGATTTGGCTCACTTCAAGAGAGTTTTGGGAAATGATGTGAGGGTGGTGTCGTCATTGCCATCCACACACATAATGACAAGGCCGGTGGAGGAGAAACGAACACCACTTAATGCTTCCCTAGATTGGATCCGTTCACGTTACCTTAAACGGGTAAGAATTCAACTTCTGCATTTGTTTTTATCCTTGGATTAAATGCTTTAGCTCTACTTTCTATTGCTTGTCTCTCCGAAACAGTTGTTAATTTGTTCTCTGGCCTTAATATTAGCATTATAAATATGATTTTGCAATTGTCGGAACACGCTCTTGCAGATTTTAGATGGACACAGTGGGATTTTTGCTCATAATCCTATTCCATTTATGCAGATTAAGAGGGAGGGAGTGTTGCTTCTACGTGGTCTTGATTCAAGGCTCTCCAAAGATCTTCCTTCCGATCTTCAGAAGCTTAGATGCAAGGTATTCTAGGATTTACGTTGTCATTTTATGTTTTGTTCAGTAAAAATAGGACTGGCAACAAAGTGCTTCACCATTTGATCATAGAACAATCGCTCGTTCTTAAGGTGTTAGTGATAGTTGCTTATATGTCTGTCTTGTTGTGGAATCAGTTTTTACTTTACTTTTCGGTTTTTATATTCTGAAAATGGCGAGTACCAATTTCTTATTTAT
This sequence comes from Erythroxylum divaricatum, assembly GCA_025434745.1. Lineage (NCBI taxonomy): Eukaryota > Viridiplantae > Streptophyta > Magnoliopsida > Malpighiales > Erythroxylaceae > Erythroxylum > Erythroxylum divaricatum. The sequence goes on along the minus strand of JANTPM010000009.1, from coordinate 32,147,624 downwards.
TTGACTTCAGGTGGCGTTTCATGCACTAAAATTTGCTCCACGAATTTTAGAGCTTGCAAATAGGCTTGCTGAAAGGATGCGGAGCAAGGGACCGTATATTGCTCTCCATCTACGTCTGGAGAAGGATGTATGGATGAGAACTGGGTGCCTCCCTGGTTTGAGCCATGAATATGATGAGATGATCAACAATGAGAGGAAAAAGCGTCCTGAACTACTAACTGCAAGATCAAACATGAGTTATCACGACCGAAAGATTTTTGGTCTGTGTCCCTTGAATGCCGTGGAGGTGACAAGGTGAGAATCAATTCTTATGGAACAAGTTTCACACATGGTAATCCAAACAATTGGTATGAAAAAAGTTCATCTTTTCTGTCACAAGTTTACCAAAGATGATTTTCCTGATGATGCGTATGGTCTTAATATTAGGCTACTTAAAGCTCTTGGAGCCGCAAAAGATGCCAGAATATATTGGGCTGGAGGGCAACCTCTTGGAGGAAAAGAAGCTTTGCTACCATTAATGACGGAATTTCCTTACATATACAATAAGGACGACTTGGCCTTGCCTGGTGAATTGGAACCATTTGCAAAGCAAGCTTCTTTTATGGCTGCAATTGATTATATAGTTTCAGTTAACAGCGACGTGTTCATGCCATCTCACGGTGGAAATATGGGTCACACCATCCAGGTATAGTAACACCTGCATTATTTTATAATTTGATCTTTGCAGCAAAAAAGAGAAAGTTCATCAAGATTGCTTCATCTTAATAATTTCACATGCTGAGGATTCAAATGCCACAATGGTCCTAACCTGGCCCTCCCTCCATTTGTTATAATTGTGGATGGGTTCTTAGTAATCCTTTGTTCAGGAAATTAAGGTCTATGCTTCTTTTGAAACTGAAATTTGTTCTCGGAACAGGGTCAGCGAGCCTATGCTGGACACAAGAAGTACATAACCCCAAACAAAAGGCAAATGCTCCCCTATTTCCTTAATTCTTCCTTGCCAGAAGCAGAGTTCAACAGAATCATAAGGGAATTGCACAGTGAATCCTTGGGAGGACCAGAACTCAAAACTAGTAAAGCTGAAAGAGATGTTACAAAGTATCCAGTCCGTGAATGTATGTGCAATGATTCACAAGCTCATTCATCCGTGTGATCAATTCTGAATACTGCAAATACTGACCACTGGAGTAAAGTACCATTGCTTCAGCAACAAATTGAAATCCATTTCAAGTCAGGGATGCTTGGCTTGGCTTGGCTAGATTTATATTCATTTCAAACGCCACCATGACCTTTGGGCTTCCACAGGGAGTTGATCCCTCTTATTCCTTCGTCTTCCAAATGAGAGGGAATTTATAAGTCAGTGACGACAATAATAGAATAGTACAATTGTTAGCAGAACAGAGGCAGATACTGGAAGGTGCCAAACGATGAAGCTTATGAAAGAAAAGCTCTTTGGCTTAAGGTCTCTCTTTTCCCATGTTAAATTTTGTAATATTGAACTCAAATAAACTAGACACATACAAATTTAAATAAGGTTTCATCTTGATGGTAAGAGGAATAACTCACTAGACTTGTATGTCAGTTCAATGTTATTTTTTTTTCATTTGGAACAAACTTTCACTTATATTTCAACAAAAGGTCCATTCATTTGCTCTATTCAACATAACATATATAAAATTTATGATACGTTTCATTTTTGTATCAAATTCAATGACAGCAGATCCATTCGTATATGATAAACTGATTTTCAATTCTAAGTTGGAAAGTTCATGCATCTTCCATCTGCGGTTCCCCTACTTGCGTAATGTAAGCAAATCAAATTCTCACTTTATTTGATGGAAATAAGATACAGTGGGCATGCGGCACAAATATTATTATCTTGACAAGCTATATATATGCATGAGCCGAGCGTCAAATGGAGATGCTGTTTGGAACGCCCTTTCCTGTCACCCCTGGAGTAGAGAATGGCTTTAAGAGCTCGTATGCAACCACTCCAGCCCCAGTCCTATTCTTGAGATTTACATCACCGTTCCTCTTGTCGATTATGGCGTCAAGCTCCTTTAGTTTTAAATGGAATCTTTCAAATGCAGTCTTAATGACGGGATCTTCTTCCCATGACGGCTCCATTTTCTCACCAATGTACTCCTCGTCAGGCGAATGGCTTGACAAGACATCTAAAACTGCCATCACTTTTGTTGCTTGAATCTGAGTAGGAAAGCATTTTAGTAATGAAACTTCAGGTTTTTCCAAGAAGAGCTTACGCTCCTCTCCGTCTGATGGATCTTCAATAGGCAGTTTGCTTCGGGCGATTGTTGGGCGGTTGGGGAAGTAGCCGCCGTACACGTACTGGCCAAAGTTGACAGCTGCATGATGACCTGAAGCTACCCATATGATTGTTGTTAAAGTGTGGATGACATCTGTGGGGGTTCTAAGGACAGGCCACCATGGTTCATCCTTCTTGTCTGCATGGCCTTTAGTTCTAACTTCTGTCCACCATGCTTGAAGCTCGTTGTCAGACACCACACTGCTTGCATCTGCGTAGTAATGATTCACATAGTCGGTTACCCATTGTTTAATCGCATCCCAGAGGATAAGACCGTCGCTGGCATAAGGATAGTCTTGAATCATTAGCCTCAAACCATGTTTTGCACTCGGGTCCTCCACTGCCATTCCCCTACATTAACACGAGTATCAAATAGCTTAATCATATTGTACAAATGTTCCGGTGACTTCAAATTCAGTACCTTTGAATAAGGTCAGCTGGCAATGCTTCAGTGTCGAACCGCCAGCTCTGGTCATAAGCAATTGAACTGAGCTCCACTGCGTACTTGCCAGGAGAAAAAGTGGTTTCTATGATTCCCCCTCCATTAATAAGACTTTCTCGAGCAAGAGCATTGATTTCCATAGTATATCGAAAATGAGGATGTAGAAGTCTATAGATAGGATGCATTTCACTTAGTTGCCTATTAGCCGCGATTATGTAGGGTTCAGTGCAACAGTGTGTCCTTAGCCTGCATAGTAATTACATTATATATCTTCCAACTAACACGCAGTAATCAAGTAACTTACTTACCAATGAATGACGAGCTGATGGTAACCAGCGTCATGTGCAGAAACATGAGCTTTGGCCAGCTTCCACAGCCAGCAAGCAGTGGCATCGTGACTAGGTGTAAACACTTGCTTCCACTGTGGCTTGTCGCCCATAGGTGGTATAACTAGCTCGATAGCAACAGGCTGGAGTGTATCATCGGGTGTGAGAAAGAACAGGGTCCTGGAACCATATAATGTGGTGCCTTCAAGCTCCCGCACTTTGTTCACATATGGTAAAAGCAAATCATGATAATCCAGCATATACATCTTCCTCTTTTCCAAGGCCTACAATTACAATTACAAATACAATCAACCACCAAAATATATCAATTGTGATCAACAAAACTTTAAAGATTCGTGCATGCTTACCTCCTCCACGCTCATCACACCTTTTATATGCCTTTCCACTAGTTCTGTTGTTATATTTGACTCAGCGGGGCCATAAATTTCTGGGTCCAGTTTACTTTTCAGTGGCCACTCCTGCACGGAGTCCATGATTACTCTTTGCTATGACTATATATATATGTACAAATCAGAAGTTAGCATAACTATTTTCTCAATGGGAATGTGATGATACCAAAGCTGCAACCAATTACAAGTATAAAAGCAGGACACTATTAATATTATTTCTACCTTCACTAATTGAATGCTGAGTGGGTTCAGACCAGCCAGAGTTTGACGACAAAATTCTTCATCCCTGAACCAAGCAAATGTGTCCCCTGCACAAGGGAATGACTGTTTAAATATAGTTTCGACTATAGGTTAATTAATAATTGTAGTTTGATGAATTAGAGAGAGAGATTGTCTGTGTATGGTCGTACTATTCATCATGGCAGGAGTCTCAAACTCTAGAATATCTACTCCCTCGAGAAGAACTTTCAGTATGTTTGCTAATAATGAGCGGAAAAAGCCAATCTTTTGTGATTTAGGCAATACAACTTGTTGGTTAAACAGTTGGTCAATATCGGTGAAGTAGGTGAATCCAAGATTGGGATCAAGTATTAACATTTCAATCTGGGGAACCAGTGCATGTAGCACAGATCTTAGTGTCTTTGCAGAGAAAGTTGCTTGCTTTACGTCCGAGAATGCTTCATCCCTCGGCACGTATACGCTGCTACTCCTTGATTCTGATGAAGGGTCTGAAAAACACTACTTTGTTTAAACATAGCTGAAGAATTCATGAATGTTACATTACATATAGTGATTCATAGATTGATGAATGTAATATATAAACATGGTTGCACCTGTTTTCGTGGATGAGCGTCCTGTTCGGCAACGGCGAGGATAGGGATGATTGTTGCCACCAAGAACAGGCCTTGCTAGATCCTGACTTTGATCGGGATTACCAAGGTCATTGTATGTATCGTAATCATATATCCTGTCGTAAGATTTTCTCTCCCCTCCTCCATTTCCTCTCTTATCTTCCATATCCTTCTCTCTTAGCCTTCTCAAACCACTCGGTGTATCCGATGGCAAGTAAGACTGCAAGTAAAAAGCACCATATAATCACGTAATCATCGTTAATGAATGAGTTATGGAGTTATGGAAAGACCTTCTGAGTGAAGAAAACTCTCTTCTCAGGATTATCATGCTTGGAATGAACCCAGGAGTTGCATGAAACATTTATTGGCCCATACGTCAGGCCTCGAATAACAATGTTTTCTATGTATATTTCTTTGCCACGTTCATTTTCTACCAAAACTGCTCCAATCTCTCCAAAACCTGTTGGCACCCTGAACTTGGCTTCGTATTTTACCACACCATCTTTGTGCCTCACTTTGTAAGCATAACTCTTCACTGTTTCCTTCTCTAATCCCGTGTCTGTTCAAATTATTTAAAAGGAAAAACTTGAGATAAATTTACTTATAGCAACTATGTACTTCCACCAGCAATTATACTTGTACACTCACCGGGGTCGAGGTCTGCGCTTACAAGCTCCAAATGTAGAGCATTACGATAAAGAAGTCCGGCCAAAAAAGTTCTGGAAAATAAGCCATCTGGTTTAACCGTAACAGTTGCAGTGACAGTGCTGAGAGGATTTGAGGATGGTAAGGTTTGCGATAAGGAGTCAAGTACGTGTGTAGTGGCAGAAGCATGTATGCTGCTATGGCTGGCTTTGGGGTTGATGTGATGAAAATGATGGTGCTGTACACTTCTCAATCTCATCATCATCATCAACAGAGGTGGGGGTTTTGGTAGAAGAGAAGACATATAATCGCTAGTAGTAGTGGTAGAGTTGATCATGAGTGCTGACATGTGGGTGTAGAGTACTACTTGGGAATTCATCATGATCAGAATCCAGAGTAGTAAGAGAACGTACGTAGGCTGAAGTTATATGAGCTGGGTCAATATGCACACAGATTCTATAAATAGAGCGGAGGGAGGGGAGGGGTGGTGGTTGAGAGTAATTGGAAGGAAGAGCATGATCTCCATCATGTCCAGAACTACGTGGAATGATTAATCAACCCTTTACCACATTAGACAGTACTTGCACAGTAACTCTCTAAACGACTATTAGATACTGTTTTAAACATGATTGACAGGCACTTTACAAGCTGCAGATGTTAATGTATCGCCACTTAACTAAGTTGAAATTTTAAATTGCATTATGAACTTTTTATCACATTTTAGGATAAAATATTATTATTAATAATAAGAATCTAATGTTAATTGACACTTGCCAGGAGAGTGAGGTACTTGGAATTGTAGATCAAGCAAGTCATTTGCCTGGGGTCCTGCAACCCACTCTCCGGCACATTATTTCATACAGCTGCAGTAGACATATAACTGAATGACGGAATGGAGAAACATTACAACAGTAAAAATCTCACTAAAATCTGAAATGGTTCAGTAATACATTGCTTTAGTAAAGGAAGAATCTGGTATGGATTCCGGAACTCAGAGGCTTTGCTTTTACAAAATCTGTTAGCCATGCGCATTATAGTGACTTTTCACTCTATCTGGATCAAATTTCTGAAACACCAAATCCAAAACTAACTCTTTCTGTTGCATTCAAGTAAACTGCATAGACATCAACATAACAAGCCCTTTCTTATAGTAGCAGCAGTTCGGAGGAGTCGACAAACGGACAGATAACTTGTACGTCAACACCGTCCAGAATTATCTCCGCGCCGACATATGGTTGTCCATATCCACAAAACCACGCTCTACACAGCCTCCACCAAGTACGGTTCTTGTGTTGAAGAAAGTGGCCAGAAGGGCGAAAGTGCAACAACCTTTCCGATGATTATCAATGTAGGTGAAACTAACTCTGCTATTGCAATTTTATCAGCAAGATCCTTTAGTTCAGCAAATACCTACATCATTGTTATTACAGTTAACATCGCTGACATCAAAAATATTAGGAAACAGAAGCTCTGTGAAACCGATTGGTGTCTACTTACCATGCGCTGCTTAGGTGTAGTCCCTCGCTCCACTGCAGCAGCTGGTGTATTTGAAGGTAGACCATTATTAATCAACTTTGAACCTAGAGAAGGGAGGGTTGACAGCCCCATATAAACTACCAAAGTTGAATCAGGGTCAGCTGCATTTTCTGCTACAAATATGGGGTCTGTTCCGCCTTTTCTCGAATGTCCTGTTAAAAATCTAACGCTATTTGCAATACCTCGGTGAGTTAACGGAATTCCCAGCTCTGCTGCAATCCCTGAAGCAGCAGTTATACCTGCATAGATTGGGCACAGCTGTGATATCCCCCCTCAAATAACAGTAGACATTCAAGAGTGCATAAGAGAATCATCTTACTGTGATTTATCTAAATTAATCAAGATATAAAAAGAGGCAAAACAGGGAGTAGTCCCGGAGTGGTACTCCATTAAAATCAAGCTAAAGGCATGGGATACTCTAATTCCAACAACGAACAAATTAGCACTAGCTTCTGAAGCACATTGGATCTATTGCTCTGCTCCAGCTCCTTATTCAAGAACGATGTTGGTTTCAAGAATGCACTTCTCAATTAGCTAACCACCATCGCATGGGGTAGATCAGACAAGGGATAGAACATGATGAATGAATTTTGTCCCATTACCAGAAAAGCCAACTTTGGGTATTTAGAAAAGACTGTTACTTTACACATTCTTTATCCTAAAGCTTTCAGAGCAAAGCTAGTTACAATTTGATAAAAGGATGAGCAAAAAAGCACCTGGAATAACTTTCACATGAATTCCTTGTTGCTGTAGAAAATCCATCTCTTCTCCACCTCTGCCAAATACCTTTACACCCAAAGATATGGCCATCATTTTCTCCATTGTAAAGGAAAGTTAAATAGCATTGAGCTAAGATGCTTAAAAGACAAAAACTTACAAGTGGATCCCCTCCTTTAAGTCTTACTACATTAGCCCCAACTTCAGCAAAACTCAATAATAACTCGTGTATCTCCTCCTACACATTTTAAAGGAACTCCATATCAATTTCTGAAACAATATAGATGCTGGAACACAAAAGGTAATGGCGTGGATCTTTTAAAATGAATTCAATCCATAGGCAACAAATATTAATGCAAGAACATAGCTAAAATAACCAAATGCTTACCCAAAAGAGGGCAAACTTTGGACATTAATAACAAAACAAAAGCCTGTCATAATTCACAAGAAGCGTTGAAAACTGAAAAGATGGCAGATGCATTCAAAAGGAATTGGATACCCAAAAGCACAAATTATAAGTCATAGGTGTCAAAATCACTAACTCCCGAAATAAAGAAACAGAACAGCTAGAAAGTGAAATAATTGAGCAACAAAAATGAACAAGTTTCGACTTATGAAGCATATAAAAGGTTTGAACTTTACTAATAATCTTTTGATTGGGATGAGCATATAAAAGGTTTGAACTTTGCTAATAATCTTTTAATTGGGATGATTACCTGTGTTCTACTATGATAGCCAGCAGTCTTGCCAACGTAAAGAAGTCTAGCATTAAGACCAACCAGATCGAGAATATCATTAGAAACCAACCTATCATACAACAAGAGATCAGCTTTCTGTATTACTCTCACTGCTTTTAACGTTAACAGCTCCGGGTCTCCAGGACCTGTCCCCACCAAGAAAACATTACCAGGAGGCACGCGTTTCTCGCCGTCATTAGCCCCTCTCTTTTGTTTAAGTACCAGAAGCAGCTTCTTAAGCTCAGGAAGCTGCAACGCAATGTCATGTTGCCTTACAGACTCTTGGTCGGGCGGGATAGGACATGAACATGGAGATTGACTTGGGTCCTCTTTCTTGTAGAGCCACTGATCTCTTTGATACCTTTGGAGGGAATGTTTCTCCGTAAATGGTGAGTTTGTACAGTAGGGCAAACAACATAAGGGGCTTGGATTTAAGGAGACGAGTCTATTGGAATTCGGTGAATATACAGAGATAGATGGGAGCTTACATGAAAGAGCCATGAGAATGTAGGGAGTGATGATAAACTGGGATTTGGATGATAAAGTTTTGCAGAGAATAACAAACACCAGGTTTTTGTTATAGGCAAAGGAGGGAGGCGTAATTCGCTTGGGGATGGATATAGACCGCTTATGGGCACAAATACAGTCTGTGCTTTGGCGTGTGCGAGTGTGAAGAAGTAGCGAGTTTAATAATGGAATGAACAGGGTGTGAAATCGAAGTGCAGCAACTTGGCTGCCTTTGGAGGGCCTAGAAGGCCAAGCAGCCAAGACGAGATTTCGGCTTTTGGGCACCGAAGAGAGACAATTGTCGTTTTTGGGGGGTGGACCTTCTTCTTTGCTTAAAGGTCAAATTCTGCTATTCTTTACTTTTGAGAAGGGGCCAGCACTAAGCAGTCATAGGCCGCATTTATTTAAGTCGAAAAGTCCATGAAGCTTTAAGTCTGCAGTCCAATTCTAATTCTGGGGAGGGCTCAGATATGCCCATACTGAAGTCAACAACAGTGCTTTATCCCGCAACTGCTGTTGTAAAAGGGGGATCTTGAGCCGAGTAAATGCTACGAAGAACTACAACCTGATGAGCCCTTTGGATAAAAACAGAACAAGGCTCATATGCAATATGCTATAGCCTGATTGATATGTCACCTTCTTTCATACAATTAACAATACAGTTTTTCTCACCATCCGCCTCTCCATTAATCTCTCAACTTCAACGGTAACCATTCTCAAAAGAACTACATTCCAACAAGGCTCTGGAACCATGGCTGCCCTGCACAATGCTCTGCAAAATCCAGCATTCGATTTATCACTACGCCTTGTTTACACGAATTCTCTGCCCTTCGAGCAACTGCGGTGACCAAAAAGGTATCAGAGAAAGGATATGACTAAATGTATCTGACAACACAAAGGCCTCAAGTTTACTATTGGTAAACTGTTCTGCAAAGAACAATAAGAAACAAGGATGCATGGCCACATTTTCATACAACAGGATGGTGAAAATTACCTCAGATTATAATGCAATCTAAATTATATAGTCAAAAAATCATGTAGATAGCAAACAAGAAGCCACTTACAGAATTATTAAATGATGATATGGCAGCTTCTACATCATCTTCTGAAGAAAATGTCACGAATCCAAACCCGCTGGATTTGGACGTCCCTGGAACCCGAGAAACCTTGGCACTCAGAACTTTCCCCTTCTCGGAAAAGAACTCCTTGAGTGTCTCTGTAGTAACTGTTTTTGATAGATTTCCAACATATACCTTGTTGGGGCTGTCAATGAATTGGGTCTCTTCTGTTTGAAGAAGTGTCAAGTCCACTGGTGCTAAAGGTTTTTCGGTGATATTTACTTTTATCTCACGTCCCCCAATTTCCTGCAATGAAAAGAAAAACGGAATTAGTCAGCTGAGAATAACCAGAGAACATCCAGCTTGACAAAGTATTGACAAAACTTACCGTCCCATTAAGTTTTTCGATTGCAGCATTAGCATCCTCAATACTTTTCATTGTAACAAATGCAAATCTACGACTCCTGCCAGAGTATTTATCATACATAACCTGCATGAATGAAGTACAGGCACACATTACTGTCAATCAAAGCTTCAACCTTTGGCCTCTATGCAAGACTATCAATCGGATCCAACCAAGCAATTGCTACGAATATGAACCTTTTTCGAATAATTAGATTATATGCCAAAATTTGTCCACATAGAACTAGTTAATCGTGGAGAAACATTGACAGGGAAGATATAAGCTCAAGGCAAACCGACAAGATGCTATGAGCTCTGAAACAACAATTCAATCCCGAACCAACGATTGATTGAACAGTGCTCACTTAATCGTTTTTGGAATTCAGCATCCAAGATAAATTAAACATTCGTGAAAGCAAAAAGAGTTCATTACATGACAAACAAAAGAGTGGTGTAAAAGAGAACAGCAAGAAGGGAAAGGTAGAGTGACCTCAGTTTTTTCAACAGCACCATGTTCTTCAACAATCTTTGCAAGTTGGTCATTGTCGACAGTCCTAGGAATATTACCAATGTAGAGCCTTCTGGCAGCCTCGGATGCGGGTGTGGTATCTTCAGCGACGGCAAAGAGCCTGTTCCTAGTTTTGGGAAAGTGAAGAGTCAGTTTTGGTGGGTTTATGGAGAAAGTGATCGGTTTTGTTGGTAGTGGCATCATTAGAGATGAGATTGGTGCCATCTCTGCCTCTTGAGCCTGAGTCTGAGTCTGACCTCTATTCTAAGTTTAGAAGAAGGAAGTCAGAATGCGAGCTGAGAAAGATAAGGATGATGACGAAGATCATTGGGTTGGTCTTATGGACGGTCAATTTTGGGCCGAGCTACTTGAACATCTCACAGCCCATAGTAGGATTTTTAGTTCCTTTCAAGGAGCGGGCGCGTAATGGATATGATCGATTTTCTTTCTAGGGTTTTTCATCGTGAGATCGAAGGGGAAGACGAAGCCAATGGCTCCCAGGAACCCAGATCTCATCAGAGGGATCGGCAAGTACTCAAAGGCGCAGATGTACCATAAGAGGGGCTTATGGGCTATCAAAGCCAAGAACGGTGGCGTCTTCCCCAACCACCACTCTCAACCTACGCCTGCTGCTCCCGCCGATAACCTTCCTAAATTTTACCCGGCCGACGACATTAAGAAACCTCTTCTAAACAGGCGGAAGCATAAACCCACCAAGCTCAGGTCTCTCTACTTACTGCTCTTTATGCGTGTAGCGTGTTCGATCACATTCTCGACTTTATATTCATGTGTTTGATTGCGATTTATGCATGTATGTACGTGTATCAGATGTGAATATGCGCTTGTCACGAAGGAAGCATCTACAACATAGTGAATCACTTTATACTTTTTGTCTTCTTATTAAATTTTTTCTTTTGTCCTTTTTAGAGCAAGTATTACTCCTGGCACCGTTTTGATTCTCCTTGCTGGAAGGTTCAAGGGAAAGAGAGTTGTGTTCCTCAAGCAGCTTCCCTCCGGCTTGCTTTTGATTACTGGTCACTATCCTTACATTTCCTCTCTGTGCCCCTATTCTGTAACTTTACTTCTTCTTTACACAGTTGCTATTTTAAATAAGCTCAGGAAGCAGGGTCTGGCATTACACTTGTGTTAACAATTATGATTAGTCAGCGTAAAATAATGATCGCCAATGAGCCTATCTTGTGTTATCTTGGAATCATATTAAACTGTAGTTTGTGTGCTTCAGGGCCATTCAAGATTAATGGTGTTCCTCTGAGGCGAGTCGGTCAGTCCTATGTCGTTGCCACTTCCACTAAAGTGGACATCTCTGGGATCAATGTGGAGAGGTTTGATGACCAATATTTTTCCAAGCAAGTTGAGAAGAAGAAGGAGAAAGGCGAGGGAGAGTTCTTTGAGGCTGAGAAAGAGGTTGGTGTCTTAAAATGCCTCATGCTTACAGTGATCAGTGAAGTTCTATTTATATTTTCCTCTCATTTTTTCCCAATTTGCAGGAGAAGAATGTGCTACCAGCGGAGAGGAAGGATGATCAAAAGTCTGTGGACACACAACTAATTAAAGCAATTGAGTCTGTTCAAGACCTGAATTCCTATCTGGCTGCAAGGTTTTCACTTAAAGCTGGAATGAAACCGCATGAACTTGTGTTCTAGATTGAAGTTCTAGGATTATCTCTTTTACTGTTTCTTTACTAGATATCAATTGAACTTTGTCAATGGTACTTTTGCAACTTTTTTTGGGCAATAGACAGTTGGATGAATCTCTACATCCAAGTTATTCATTGTGCGGGGAATTTTGTTTTCTCTCCTACACACTTTTTGTAGCATGATTTCTAGCACTACTAAACTTATGAAATAACAATCGCATGTTTGTTTTATGTCCTTATGTGTGGTTAGTTGAATGGTAGTATGACAAGCACTTAACTTGGGAAATATCTGCAGGATCATCATATTATTTGTTCATTATGGACAAATATTCCACCACACCTACTATACTTGTTAAGGTGGGTTAGATTGAAATAACATTTTTTTTTTCACCCAAAACGAAACATCCTAAGTTGGCTGGCCTATTTGGGGAAATCAGGTACTTGGTAATGAGACATTTATATAACCGAATTTGTCCATTCATTGTACTGAATTCAGATGGCATTTTTTAAATACAAGTTTTTCTTGGATGAAATTTGGAAGAGCACTACTTGATAGTTGTTTGAACTCAGTAAGTTAATACCTGTCTATCCTTGGACTTTGTACTCTCTTTATTTATTTCTGCAACAGAAACAGTCCCTACTCGGGTAAGGAGCTCCAGGTCATGAAAACCAGGCTTGTCCTCATAGAAAACTTGACATAATATTTATTGGCACGCACAATAAGATTATGCAATTATAAGCTGATAGGTAGAGAACAGGAGGGGTTGAAATTGTCACAGTAAGCTATCTGTTCGAGGTGGTAATCTTTTGAAGAAGTTGCTGGGGACCGAAGGTAGCTTGCTGCGGAACCTAGGATGGCGCAAATAATACAGACCTGTGACCAGAGCCACGACTCTGAATGGAGTCGCATAGAGAACCACTGCAGCACAGAGACAGAACACTATGAAAAGACTAGTAGCTCTGGGGTCTCTCCAGCTAAGTAGAGACTGAAACCTCTCCCCTTGAGTGGCTATGTCCCCCACCACTGTTTGAATCCTTCCTGCAATGCTTCTAAGCCGGTCGTACCTGATTCGAACAACATCTTGTGACTTGGAAGTTGGAAACGTGTCAAATTCTTCGTCAAGTTCGTCTGGGTGCACAGCTTCTGCCCATGAAAGTTTAGTATCCATATGAGGTGGGTACCTTGGTCGGTACCTATAGTTCCATATCCCAATGAAGAACATGTAGAGAAAGGCAGTGGGGAGTAGCAACTCTGGATACCAAATCAATATCAGAAACAAGATGTGAACCAGAACTGACGTGACTGGGTTCCGCCATTGACAAATCTCAGCGAACCATCGGCTCATCGAGATGGCTCCAGAAATAAGCGACATGATTCTAAAGAAGTTGGCTTTACTTCTCCGCATGCTCCACATGTGGGAATCCACATCCAACATGTACTCGACCACCTCTTTTCTCAGAGGTGGCTCGGCCCGACCAAGCCTCACAGCTACGATGTTCATGGCTTGGTACCTTAGACTATCTACTTGGTTCACCGTGAATGGATGCAAGTAGTGCATTTTTGGTAGCAAAGGATGACCATAGACGTATATCATTTGAGCGACAGACAGGGTGGTGAATCGAAATGCCAGTTGGAGCTCTCCCATTTTCTTGAGTCCGTTGGGTTGTAGAGCAAGAAGTGGATATGAATGTGTATATATGCGATGAGCTTCTAATGTTGACAGTCGGATTCTTACTTTTCCAATCCGCGAGTCCCTCACTGCTGCACCGCCCTCTGCTCCTGCTCCTGCACCTGCACCTGCAACTCCACCTCCCAAATGGCAATTATCGAAAACCCCCAGTGTTATGACAGTGCAGGGATCATAAACTTCCCATGTATATTGCTCGTTCCATTTGGGATTGAAAGTTTGGAGAATAGTTCTTGTCCGAACCCATTTCTGGCCGTACTTAGCAACGCAGTAAGCATCAGTGCTTCCTTGACCATTCTTCATTTTCATGGGAAGAAGGCCTTGTGCGCCTAATATCCCCACTTCGAATATCCCCACCGGTTGTTTCCACAACTGCCTTGACGTTGGTCTTTGATCACTTATGTACATCGTTGATTCATCCAGAACGTGGTACCCTCCTTCAAGGCAAACTCTCAAGTGTACCCTGCTTGCAAATTTGAGCTCTCTTCTTCTATCTGCTTCCAGGATGCCAAAGCCATACTTCTCTAGATTGAACCACTGAGAATGAAGTGGCCGGTGATCTAGCCGCTTCTCAAACATGGTGAGTGGTAGGCTTATCTTCCCCAAAATGTCATCTCTTGAAGGGTGCAATCTATCCTCAACAGTGATCAGAAGCTGCTCTTCAAAAGGCTCTGCCACTACAAAAACCAAGTCTTCGTTCCACATAGGGTTAGTGGTTGGAGTAGGGTGTATGACAGTCTTAAGAACTTGATACCCAACTTGAGCTTTGACAAAAACTTGTGGCAGCCGACTTTTGTCATTAGGCACGACGTCCTGAGCCTCAATCACATTCACCCTTAGGTACCACAACTTAGGAGAGACATAAACTTTGGAACGTATGCTTACAGCACCCTCTCCATAAACGGAGGCAGCATCAGAGTGCCAAGCGTCTGAAAAAGCTTCATCTGCCTGTGTTCCCATCCAAACTGCAAGCATTATCTCTCCTCTCACCTTCCCTCCACCTCTTCGTTCTTCCAATCTATACCACTGAGGAGCCAGTGGGCTGTCTGGCGGAACTCTGGTAGGAATCTCATTCAAGTCGAACACCACTCTACCAAGATAGTCATCTCTTCCCACCATTTCCTTATCTTTGACGAAAACTTCTAGCACTGATGACTGAATTCGTTCCTTTGAGAATGAAAACACTTGGTTCCACTCTGGATTCATTTTCTTCTCAAAATGCCTTGTTCTTCCCTTGTAGTTGCCCAGCTTTACTTCCACGTAAGGATCGCAGCTCCCAGTGATGGTACTTGGTGGAAGATCTTTGGCTTTAACTACTCTAACATATAGATAGAAAGTCTGCTCCACCAGATCGTATGTGCTAGCAAATCTGTCTCCATTATTCATCCATCCCCTTCCTCCGTAGACTCCACCACTTGGCCACCGCTCTCCAAGTTGCGGATTTGTTTCCTTCAAATTGTAGTCATCTTCTGACTGCATGGTGTATGGATCACCTTCCACTCGGCTTTCCACTACTGATAAACTGGGTTGCTGCAGAACTTGATGCTTGTATTCACTTACTTGAGTGAACTGCTTTCCGGCCTCCGCCCTTGGCTCTTCTTCTTCGTAAATAGCACCACAGTCAGGAGAATTCGAGAAGTGATTCACAAGCTCTTCTGATGTATGCTTTGCTTTTGGAATGGCAGGTAGTGTTTTGTGATCAGGTAATTGGGGAGTGAGAGGAAGAGAAGGAAGAAGAGGGATTTCTGATTGTTGGGGTGGAACACAAGCTTCAGCAGGTTGCGGGGTGGCAGGAAGAGGGCATTTGGTTTCAGAGAGATAAACTTTCAGACCAATGTAACCTTTCCCACTAGACAGAAACAACTTGCTTTGTAATGGATAATTTTGATAAACTACTCCACTCTTGACAATGTTTGAACAAGGAAGTCTAACCCTACCAAGGAAGTTTCGACCAGGAAGAGGTCTCCTCTCGTTGTACACAGAAACCTCTATGAATCGGTGAACGAAATTTGTGGTTTCGTGAATATCAAAGAGAAGCTTTTGGTTCCAAACTGGGTTGAGGTTCTTTGGGATAGTTTTGGTTTTGCTGAGTTGGTTTTGGAAGTCAACTTCTACAAAAGGGCTGGATGATCCATCCCCGTCTTTGGGCATAAGATTGTGAGCATCCACCACTTCCACTACTAGTTTCATGGTTTATCATGTCTTTATTGTGAAGAAGTGGCAGACATTAAGAAATCTATAACTCGCATTGCAAGCAAAGAAGTTCCACTCATCAAGGCAATGCATCGAAAGGAAGGAATAACTATTTTTAGTGGAATAGCTTCAGTTGCTGTAGATTTTCCAACGAAGAAAAGAATGTTTTGACGTAGAAGCTGCCTGTCAGTTTTTGTACAAAACACAAGTATATAGCCAAGAAGGAAGCACCAACTTTATTTAAAGCGAATGTTATAAACTACACATCTTTCTTTTACTCCAGATGACATTTGTCCTTGTTTGCCAAGTTAAATGGTGAAGGTAGAAGAAGAAATGCGGTTCCTATTGTGATTGGCTCCTTCGTATCCAAATTATAGCTTGTTGCAAAATGTTTCCCTTTCATGTTCTTGTGAAAAGCTAAAACTGGCTGATCCCATCCTACAAATATGTATATATATGTATATAGATATAGCTTTTTCCTTTTCCATCACCTTGATCCAAAGCTTGACATCTTTGTCAAGAAAGGAATGAGTGGCATCCATGCTTGATTATTCCTTTTCTCTTTGAACCTTCATTTTAATTAACATGCGAGGCATATAGATTGTAAGAATTCTGCATTCTATCTTACAACTACAATGTAGCTTAATTACAAACATGCTTTTCTTCGGCGGCCAGCAATGCCTATGGGAAGAAACTAGAAAAGTGATGAACAAATACCTTTCCTTTTGGCTTCTTCTTATTAACTTATTTACTATTGGCTTATGTCCCACGTCAATCGCTTTGGTTGTAATTTAGTGATAAATTATTTAAAAACATTCTTTATTTTGTACATGCTTAGTTATATATGATAAATTCCATAAGATAATTGTACATTATAAATGAGATTATAATTATGAAATTCATATTATATTTATATATTATTTCTAAATGTTCCTAGTCATTGTTCTATTAAGATTGGATATTAATAAAACATAGAGGCTAGCACACGTTTTATTTTTTCGTATGAAAGAAGTAGTCGATCTCGTGAGTTAAAGTATAGTGATACTGAAGCAGACGTGTGGGTAGTTGCTAGACAACAAGTTTATTAAACAGACCCGATATGAGAAATCAATTTAGAACATTACTTGTATGTCTATAAAATTATCATTTCAATATTTACAAATGTTATTAATTGAATTGATAGTTAATGTCAGAGAACTAATATGATTATATTCAAAATAAAGTAAACATTAATTTTATGCTCTATATCGGAACATTGAAAT
>JANTPM010000009.1:32104624-32130096 GCA_025434745.1 Erythroxylum divaricatum | reverse complement strand
ATCAAGTTGGACTTGATTGTAAAGTTTGAGAAACTTTATGATTAAATATGAGATATTTAATAAATAAGGATCAATATTAGATATTGAATCTTATATGGGCATAATTGGTATTTAATTAGAGTTATTTCTAATTATAATTAAAGTTTAATTGAAATTAAAATTTAATTTTAATTAAATTACTAAAATGTTAAAACTTATTATAAATAGGCTTAAACTCTACTGAACTAGCATTTCTTATTTAACAGAGCTCTCTCAACCTATTCTGTGGGTATCGTTAGAGGCTGAATATTTGTGTAGCTATGGTGGTTGAAACGAATCAATTTCGAGAACAGTTCGAGGGATACGACAAAACAAAGATTAAGCTTCGGAATAAGTTACGAATTAAATTTTAATTTTACTATAATTTGTGTTGATTATTTTATAAAATTAAACACATCTTGTTTTTTTAGAAATCAAAAGTCACAAAAAAATTTTGTAATTATTTCACTGCGATCGGGATCAGATCTTTAACTCGATTTCCATCATTTATCACATTTTAACTTAAGGTCGCTAATCTCCAACTATGCAAACTGAAAACTCACAGTCCTTATGACTCGCAGCTCATATTGTGGATAAAGTTTGTATGATCTGCTCTCCCTAGAACCCACTTAACTCTGCACGAGTCTACAAAGTGAAGTTAGTGAATGAGGGGAATTTAACAATTAACAACAATGCTTGTATTAATAATCCCAGGTAATAATTAATAGTTCACTGTTTGGGCTTGGATCAGAAAAGCCTGAAGGTCTTCCGAAACAAGATCCAGCCCATTATTTGTTATTGAGAGTTGAAACACTCGAAGAGGGTCCGACTTGTGTTGAGACCATGAAACAATTCCAAGGCTTATGAGCCGATATTACGTCATAATAGTCTGGGGTTGGGCTATGGGCTGTAGTACCCGAAACAACGAATCACATAGCAGAATACGACATGTCGTGTAGGTGACATTCGTCACTTTTTTCTTGAGGCGGGGCGGAACCGGACGGGGCGCCTATTACTGAACTGAATCTGTCCCTCGCTCGCTTTCTCTCTCCGTCGCGCAGCTACTAGACTCCTCCAAGATTAGGGGAACCGTATTCTAGGGTTTACGCGGGTCTCAGCCTTCCTTCAGACGAGGAGGAGGGACTCGATACTTCTAAATCTACACGGCCCAAGCTTACTTTCATCACTCTTCTGTTCATAGCAGCCTCCCAAAATGGTTCGTTCCGCCGGCATCAAGCTTGCGCGTTGGCTATCTCGTTGCGACCTTCTTCAAGAATTTTCTACCCCCGTAGGATTCGATTTTCCTTCAATTTTGAATTCTTTATCGTCAGTCATAATTTTCTATTCTTTCCTCTGAGTTTGCCTTTCCCTTTTCAAGTTGCAGGCATACAAGAGCGTCTGGAATGAGAGTTCGAGGAGATTCAGCACTAGGAATTGCCAAGTTTTTGGCGATTGTTATTCAAAAATCGGTTGGTTTATGTTTTTCTTTATCTCCTTTGCTTTACCCGAGACGGATTGTTGTGGAATTGGATTTCTTCATTGGGATTTTCTAGTTGCATTGATCTTATACTAATCGATATAGCCCTGTACTTATTCACTTCCACGTTGCAGTTAAAAGTAGAAGCTGGTTGATGCTGGGGGCGCTTAATGGCAATTTGTGTGCAGCGAGGTCGATTCATGGGACTGGTATTTTCATATTGCTTCTTCATTTAACGTCCATGCTTGTCGGCTATTTCAATCCAAAAAAAAACTTTCCCTTTTTTTACTTTAGTTGACAATTATTTTCTTACTGGCAAACACCAATAGAGAGAAACACACACTCATAGCCGCATCTGTTTTCTTTTTCTAGTTTCCTGTTATTGATTGTCTCTCGCTCTCTTCTTTCTTCTTTTTATTTTTCCAACTTCGGGACAGCAAATTTGTCTAGAGACTATTATGATGTACTGGGTGTTAGCAAGAACGCCAGTCCTTCAGATATCAAGAAAGCTTATTACGGGGTTGGTTTCGTGCTCATCTTTTTCTCGTAACTTTCAGTGTTCTGGTTGTTTATTCTGCATCCATATTCACTCCACTCCCCTCTTCCCTGGAACTTGAATTTCCAGTTTAATCTACTTGGTTTCATGGTTTTGATTGCTATTCCAATTCTTGTTCCCCAGCTGGCTAAGAAGCTCCACCCTGATGCAAACAGAGATGATCCGGAAACTGAAAAGAAGTTCCAAGAAGTTTCAAAGGCTTATGAGGTAAATTACGAAGACCAGAAATATTGCCCATCTTGTGTTCAGGTTCTGTATATATTAAATGCATTTGGTATTTTTCTTTTTGTTATTGTAGGTGTTGAAAGATGAAGAGAAGCGTGCACAATATGACGAGGTTTGGTGATAATTTTAGTTTATGATATACAATTTATTTTTCACTAAATAAACAATTAGCAGCATATGATCTTATTAGCACTACAATAGGATACACAAGGCTTTAAAAACTGCCTTTTCTTACATTTATGTACTTAAGCATATATATAAAGGCATCTCTCTCTCTCTTATTCTAGAAAGTTACCATTGATTTGGATGTCTCGTTGCTTTTATGTTTGCATGTTTAAGGCTGATTTTCTTCTTTTTTTTCTAGCTGTAGTGCTACTTGGGGCTTTTACTGATTTTTTCTTTCTGCTACTTTTTAAGCTCGGTCATGATGCATTCGAACACCAAAGTACAACTGGTTATCAGCCTGGTGGGGCTAATCCATTTGAAGACTTCTTCAGAATGGATGATGTGATAACTTCCTCTTACCTTTTGTTCTTCTTCTTTGTTTCTTTTTGGGAGGATTCACCTTTGGTTATGTTTATTCTGATACACTTTCTGTGAATGGAGTTAGATATTCAGCAACATATTCAAACAGAAGCTTGGTGGTCAGGATGTTGAGGTGCTTATTACTTCTCTTTGTTGGAAATGTCATGTGATATTTGAGTTTAATTCTAGGGTTCATATACTTTTTTCTGCTATTTAGGTTTCCATTGAACTGTCTTTCATGGAAGCTGTTCAAGGATGCACCAAAACTATCACATTCCAAACCACTGTGCCTTGTGAAGCTTGTCGTATGTTGATTTCTTTTGCCTCCATTGAATTAATTCCTTCCATTCTGGCGACAGCGTATACTTTGCCAATCCTACTTAGTTTCCTGATTTTTTGCAGGTGGTGAAGGTATCCCTCCTGGAGTAAAACCTGAACTTTGTAGGCGCTGCAAAGGAACAGGAGTGGTGAGTTATATTGTATTCTCGTCATGAAAATTTATTTGATACATGATGGTGCTTTCCCTGGTTATTTATCTCATTACCCTATTTACAGACATTTACACAGAAAGGCTTTTTTAGTCTTCAACAGACCTGTAATCAGTGTGGTGGAACTGGGCAATTGGTATGTCACAAACCCTTGATGCTTCATCCATTTATATCCATGTGTGTGGATTGGTTATGCTTGCGATGATGAAGCTGTAGTCTCTTACACAATCGTGATTTCTTAGTACCGCATTTGATAACTGTGATGGGAGCTGCCCTCATATTATGGTTCTTGGATTAGAGTTTTGTGAAAGTTTTTGTGGATAGTTCGCCTATTTGATAGATGCTTTTGTCAATTTATGCATCCTCCAGTAACTTTAGATTGATAGCTAAACTCAATTTCTGAGTTTCTGAGCATGCTTGATCCTAATCAGATATGTTACAAAACTTGTTTAATTGAAGTATTCCTTTTAATTTCTTGTGACATGGTTCCTTTAATGATGTTGGACAAATAAAAGCTACATCAACTAGTTAATAAAACTTCTGAAAATTGAAAAAATCTAGGCTGTTGGATTTTGGTTAAGTTGCTGGAATTTAAATTTCAGGTCTGTAATTTAAGAATAGGTTGCTGAATTCGTGATAAGATTGCCGGGAATTCTAGTTGGAATTACTGGAATCTAGTGCAGAAAACAAACAATGGATTGTTTTAGGAATCGCTCCTTTGATTGTGAAACTGTGAATTCCTTTCATTGAATAGCTAAATATAGAAAACTATGGATTCCCAACTAAGATTTCTAAAATAGAATTGAATCCTACACTAATCAAGATCATATTCTTAAATAATCTCCAGTCTCAAAATAAACTAGGACAATACAGCAAACTTATATTTTAAATCCCATCTAATAAGGAAAACTTAGCGTAAGTAATTGACAAAACTGCCACTTACTGTCATTGTTTACATGTACAGTGACTTGAATAGTGTCACATCAACTATCACTCTTTATCCCACCAAAGTAAAGCTTGTGGACGAGGGGTTTGTTCTCTCTTGTTTTGCTTATAGACTTTAAACCATTTTGCCAACTTTCATCCATTTTAGGAGTAATAATGCGGGAACTGCACATGGATTAAAACTTTCTTGAATGAACCTTTCCCAGCAACTCTACTGCCTCTAGAATTCTTCATTCCCAATAAGAGTTATGCATATGTTGGAAGATCTGGTAAAGTAGACTAAGTTATTAGTTCAATAGCATGCAGACATCTCCTAAAAGAGGTTATTCACTTTGTAAATCATCAGGTAAGGTTTGAAAAATCAGCCAGTAGCTTTACTCACTTTCAAAGTATGTTTCAATATCTTGTTTTGGTTACTTCTCTCATACTAGTGCAGAACTAATTTGCTTTTTCTGGCTAACAGCTACAAACTCTTTTTGTTCAAATGTTTTAACAGACCATTCCTTAGTATTTAAGGCTGCTTTTTACCTTCCGTTTTGCTTCTTCACTGTTTCTACCTTTATGGACTTCAAAGTACCTTCTTTCCATCCAACATAAATTGGTAGGTATAAGACTTAACGAAATGCTTCACATCACATTGACCAATAAGATATGACATACTATCACAAGAATCACCTTGGAGCAAGTAGAATCTTCATATACTCCTGGTTTGGAAGGTACCAAGTACTTTCGAGTAAAATCAATTTGTGTTACTTTTTAGTCATTGGATATTTCCCTATACACCCGTCTGTTCGATGTCGTCATTGTTGAATCAAAAACCTATGTTGACTTAGAATCTAATAATAGAAGATTAGCATAAAATAAACTGACAAAACTGACCTTGCTGTCACTGTTCACGCGAACAGTGATGTGGACATATTCAGATAATCTCCGGCTTTGGAACCCACCGTATTAAAGTTTGTGGATGAGGCATATGCCCTCTTTTATTTCACTTATAAATTTTAAACTGTTTTGGATTAGCTTTTTATTTGCATGGTTTGGCAGAGCTTTTGCAGGTCTTGCAATGGGCGTAAGGTTGTGAGGGGATCAAAGACAATTAAGTTGGACATAATTCCAGGTTGGTCTTACATAGTGAAACCTCATATATTCTCTCATGTTGTCTGCCATTCCAGCTGCAATAACTTATTGTGAGTGGGTTTCTGCTCTTGTGGGCTATGTCCTTTGGAACAATTCAAAAGTTACTTAAATAATTGGTAAACAATTTGTAGCCAAATGTGCTGTAGATGTTCTCCAAATCTCTTACAAGTCTCTAACTATCACCTACTTAGATGCAAGCACTGCAGTTTACTGAGATTACTTAATTCTAAAACGTTTCTTTGTGAGAAGTACCCCATCTCTTACTGCATTTGAGATACAAGGGACCCTTTGAGATGTAGAACTTTGTGAAGTTAATTCCTTCTCATAAAGCTTTATATTTCTGTTGTTCATGGTTCTAAGTCTCAATTAAGTTTAAAACTCTAGCCTCTTACATGAAATCGTTATCTTCGTGAACTAAGATTCAAACCTCTCACATGAATTTGTTATATTCTTGAACTAAGATTTAAATTCATTTGAATGTATTCTGAAAGCACAAAAATAATTTCATCGAATAATGGCGCATTGAAATTTGTCATTTCTTAGTGGTTGAAAAGATAAATTTTTTGTTGTTTTATTATTGAAATGTGATGAATTGGGAAAGCTTGAAAGTTCACCAATTTTCTTCCTCCTGTTGGAATCAAATTCTTTATTATAATTCTTGTTTCACAATCCTGTTTAGACTAACTTTCAAATATCTTTGTTCCTAGTTCTGTTTTTGTTATGGCTCATACTTTTCACCTTATTATTATTTACAGGAGTGGACAACAACGAAACTTTGAAAGTGCCTAGAAGTGGTGGAGCAGACCCAGATAGAAGTCAACCTGGCGATCTCTTTGTCACTATCAAGGTGACTAAACTTTTTTCTTGCATATGTTTCATTTTGTTATGTCAAAGATGCAACTATTGCAGTTAAAGAAGATATGAAATCATCTTTAGGAAAAATTAAAGTTAAGGCTGTTTTCTTCGCAGCTTAGGTGGCAGGATATGGCTTCTTAGGACATATTATTTATTACTTCTTTTCTTTGGTATGTGGTCAACTGCTTTGATGTGCATCCTTGCAATGGAGAAGTAGGGGCTGGTTCCATTTTTGTAGTGTTATGGTAAGGGGTTGACTAGTATTGAGAGAAATATAAAGGCATCTGCAGGCAAATCGACTGTCTTTTTAGGCGTTAGGATAAGGAAAATATATGCACTGCTAGAGTAAAAACGTCAGTGGCTTTATCTTTTACCTGTTTGTATAAGAGACCGTCCCCAATGTTTCTCTTTTCCTTTTAACTTGTATGCTACTATAGTCTGGCCGAATGCTTATATATCCAATGTTTATGTTTATGAGGATCACTAGAAGCAATTTTCTTTTACTATAGGTGAGAGAGGACCCTGTGTTCCGCCGAGAAGGCTCTAATGTTCACGTAGATGCTGTTCTTAGTATCACCCAGGTACGATCTATTGCAAACTCATGGATAAGAAAATTTTTCAAACCCAATGGAATATAATCCTACTTGATGTTTTTGGTAGGGATCAGCAAAGGTCTTTAACCTTTTAGAATAATCCACGACCCATTTGGCCTTATTTTTTTCCTTCTTATGTTTTACCCTTTATGTTGCGTCTTCCTGTAAATCATGCCACTTCTTTAGTTATCCGTATGTTGTGATTATTTAACATTCAAAGTTGCTTCATATGGTTCTTCCACAGGCGATTTTGGGTGGAACAATTCAGGTCCCAACCCTTACAGGAGATGTTGTACTCAAGGTTTGTTGAGTTCTTTTTTGGAAATTAAATTGTTCAACTAGTTAGCAATTCATAACTGTTTATCTACTTCAGGTCCACCCTGGGACCCAGCCGGGACAGAAGGTGGTTTTAAAGAAAAAGGGTGAGAACACGATTACTTGGTATTCTTACTAAATCTTTAAGCTTTGCCGCCTTATGAGTTGGTTTACTTGTTCTCTTGCAGGTATAAAAACAAGGAGCTCGTATACATATGGCGATCAATTTGTGCACTTCAATGTCAGCATCCCAACGTAGGGCTTTCTGATCCAAGTTTCATTGTCTTACTATTTACGATACCCATTCGTAGTCAATCTTGCATTGTGTTCATAGTTGAGTGAAGGGTAACATTACTTTTCCCAACATTTTCTGATGACTAAAATGCAGAAATTTGACTCCAAGGCAACGAGAATTGATTGAAGAATTTGCCAGAGAGGGACAAGGCGAGTATGACAAACGCGCTGCTGAAGCATCTGGTTGAAAAGAATGTGGTCGTAGTTAAAGCAAGGGGCTATTTCCGAAATGATTGGGGAAAAGGCCGGCAATGTCATGGCCTGTTTCTGAAATTTTGCATCAGAAATATTTGTAGTTTCAAGCACAATGTTGGTTATATATGTGGCGTATCTTTTGCTGAAAGTAAC
Source organism: Erythroxylum divaricatum (assembly GCA_025434745.1). Classification (NCBI taxonomy): domain Eukaryota; kingdom Viridiplantae; phylum Streptophyta; class Magnoliopsida; order Malpighiales; family Erythroxylaceae; genus Erythroxylum; species Erythroxylum divaricatum. Next base: position 32,122,320 of record JANTPM010000009.1, on the reverse strand, counting down.
TATTTATTTTTGCTTTAGTTCCTTGTATATGACACGACTCCAGATGTAAAGAGAATATAAAAATCTGCAAAAGGTTTAATGCGCGTGATCCCGGATAACTTGGGGGCGAGCTTTTCGGAGATGGATTATCCAAACTATGTACTCTTAAGTTTGTAGCTAGGCTTGGACGTAAAATGGGGCTTGGGTTCGGAGTTAGGTTTGGATGTACACAGGTTTATCTAAGCTGTGAAATAGGTTTGGGATTGTTTGAAGTTAGGTTTGGAAATAGTTTGGGTTGTTGAGACTTTGGTTGGGAGTTAAAATTTACAGCTAAGCTTTGGAAATTGTCACGCTAGGAGAGAGGTTAGGAATTATATTGGACAGTATGAAAAATGGTTCGGAAATAGTCATAGCGCTCAATTTCGATTTACCTGTGGCTTGTACTTTTTTTTAAAGTTCTTAGCTGGGCTTTGAGTTTTAGATGGACCCGAGACACAACTGTACATAATACTCTCTAAGCTGGAAATATTACGGCGAGCTACAGTCAAGCGCTGATAGCCTAACATAATTAGTTGCAATGCCCCATTTTAATGTCAAGCATCTGCTAGCAAGTCACATCGTTCAGGATCAATTGAATTCATCTCTAAATTCTTATTTCCACCTAATATCCTTTTGCTTATTTGATAATTCGCACAATTAGTCAATTACTTGACTACCTATAGAACTCGGTGGCCGCTAACTTTTAAATAAGATTTTGCGAAGTTACTACTTTCACAGGCTGGACAAAATTATACATTTGCTCAACGAAAATAACTAAAAAATCTCCTACAGCTTTCAAGCTGCGGCTTTAGCCTTGGCTTTCTGCTTCTTGGCATCCAACGATGCTAAGCCTTTGCCTAATCCGACAGGAGCTTGATGTTGCCCTGATAGTTCATCCTCTTTAGTATCCACCGCAACATTTGATGGTTGGCCATTGGTTTCTTTCGTCACACCTGTTTCATCGTTCTCAACTGCATCTGGGGTGACGCCTGAATTAATGATGTTAAGAAGCTGAGTAAGTGGTTGGACGGGAACAGCGTGTGGCCGAGTCAAGAGGCCTCTAGCTGCTGCTTTCTTCCTAACTTCCGCTGCTGCTCGAGCAGCTCGTTCATCTACACCCCTGCCCCCTCGTGTAAGGGTTTCACCTATTATTGCCGCATTAATAGATTTGTTTGCTGAAGCACTAGAACTCCCAGAACCTCCAGCCCCTGCAGCAGCCTGGAATGCTTGAATCAAATCAGGGTGGGCCTATAACAAAACAATTTCAAGGTGAGAGATGGGATCAATAGAACTTCAAGTAGGTTCATGTGTCCACAGCCAAGATGTAAGGATATTTTGCTCCATGCAAACAATCATTTATGTTCTACCATGTAATAATGATGTCCATCAAATCACTGACATTTAGTCAATCAAATTGGTAAAACCACCTTCAGGATATCAATTGCCTTTTGAGCAGAAGCAGCATCCAACACCTGGCCTTTCTGCTTCTGTGCATTCATCTGCAATGTAAAATTAGTCAAAACCTATTGAATACAAAATACAAAAATGCTTCTCAAAGTACTGCAACTACCTGCAGTTCACGCATTTTAAATCTCTTTATCCAGTTCTGAGAGTCTCGGGTCCTGGAGTCATCCTCACCTAGTTGTTTAACAAGAATATCATACGTTTTCTTCTCATGCTGTGCAGAGTGCAAAGAACAAACAGTTACCACCATAAGATACTCATCGCAGAACACTTAAAAAATCCCTTGGAAGATACATGCCTGATGAGAAAGTTTGAATGCACCCATACAGTTGAATGCAATAGCAAGGGCGTGATAGCACACAGCAGTTTGAATATGCTCCTCCCCTAATAATCGCTCATTCTTCTTCAATGCCTCCTGTAGATAGCGAAGAGCAGTATCCATTTTTCCAATATCTTGGTACATCATGGCCACATTTATAAATGTAGCCGCTACATCAGGGTGATTTGGACCTGACGACAAACTCAGCAAAAGTAGTGCACGGGACATGTGCTTTAATGCAAGTTCAGTTTGGTTCAGTCCGTGGTAGAAGAGAGCCATATTACCATAGCTGCGCTACAAATCAAGCACTTGCATTAACACAATATCCACATACAAAAGAGAAAGGGAAAAGGAGGAAAAAGACAGTGACGTGCAACATCTAACAGGGATGACTCAACAACAGGGGATAAAGTTAATATCGAAGAGAATGTAAAGAACCTACCTGTGAGCAGTGTCTGGATGATCTAATCCAAGGCATCTTTCATTTATAATTAATTCCTTATGCTGTTGTATGATAGCCCCAGCCATATCTCCAGCGTGATAAAGAACCATGGCAAGATACCTAATGATTTGAAATCAATTTCACATATAAGAAATACAAGAATCTTAAATAAGAATGTGTTGATAAAGTTGTTGAACTTGATGTTGAATGCAATAAAACAAGGAAAATAACATACTAATAGACCCTCAATTCATAACATGAAGGAAGAACACATGCTAAAAGCTACAGAAATTGAGTTAAGAAGAGTACCGACAGCAGTTAGCAACCTCTCTATGCATGGGACCAGTGACCTGAAACACGTTACAACATCAGATGCCAACCTCAAGATTTTTCCACAACTCAAATAAAAACCATGCAGTACCTGTTGAAGAATTGAAAACGCCTCCGAGAATGATGTGTAGGCTTCACTAAGCATACCCTGAATAAGATTCACGCAAGCAGTGTAATCAATTTCATAGGATTCTACAATACTAAACCATTTTCCCAAATATTTAGAAACTATAGATAGGGATTTCCACACCTAGTTCCAAAAGAGAAATTCTCAAAAATTGTTCCAGCACATGAAATTAAGAAAATAAGATCAAGCTCAGTTATCCAGCATCAACAAACTTCAAATTTCCATAAATACTGGCAATATTGAAGCCTTCCTAAAGCCGAATTTGTGCCAAATTGGAGTAAAATCAAGTGGAAGTTTTGGTTTAACATAACTAAAAATTCAGTCCATACCTCAGCCAACTGAACTTTTCCAGTTTCCACAAGATCCTTAGCTTGTGTACACACTGGAATTGAGTGCTTCACCACAGGTTGGAGATCTGAAATATCTGAGGTCTGGAATGGTGTAGGGGAATTAAGATCATATTTGCGAGCTGCAATTGTAACGCCCACCTGTTAAGGGAGTCATATCAAGGTGAATTTTTTAGCATTCAGGAATTCTGGCTCAACCCCATGAAGCTAATTACATTAAACTCTTGGACTCCAATAGGATGTTGAAAGTACCTTTTGGCAAAGATTACGTATAACTGAAACTTTCTTTACCCGTGACCTTCCATCATCTGGCAACTCAAACTACAACCAAATTGGAAAACCTTTATGGTCAATTTCAGCCTAATGAAAATTTGCCTCCAAACACATGCATGTATTGATTCACAAGCATTATACATACCAGCATGCACACACAACAACACAGAGAAAAAGAGATGGAGTAAGATATGAAAGACTGGTGCCTATATTTAATGGGTGAACCCCATGGAATTCAAACTACCAGATTGTCTCAGCACATAAGAGCAACAAATATAACAGTCAAGCAGACCGGCTGTACTTTTATATCCTCCACAGAACTTCTACATGAAAAATAGACAGAACTGAAGTTAAGAATGCCCAATCCTTCTGCAGTGGATATACTATACCTGATACTTCAACTTTGCAAATTCCTGAATGTCAGACCATAGAGAGTCAGAGCTCATGTTCATATAAGATGATTGATTCTTTCTTCCAGATGTTGCTCTCCACCTCAAATGGCTCCTGGATGATTTTCCTGAAGAATGATGCTCAGCTTGATCCTGCAAAAAGTATCAAAGGCACTAGAAGATCAATTCTTTTACAGGAGACAGATGATAAGGAATAAATTGAATCAATTAAAAAAAACGTGGTGCCAATATTCTATCCACATACTTTCCTATGAGTTCGTGATACAATTTTTGGACCTACAGGTTGACAACTTCCAAAGAAACAGTTGAAAAAATGTGAGACAGCTGGGCCAAGATCATGATCTTCTGTATCCCGTAGAACATCCTGCAATTGAAAAAAGAGGCAGGGAAGATTCAAAAAGTAAATAATTAGAGGCACAAAGTCAAAGCCTTGGGCAATCCCTGAAAATAAATCCAAATATAGAAAGTTACAAGATGCTAAAAACAAATCATCACCTTAAGGATGTGCTTGGCAGATCTTACTGCAATCTCATTAGTGCAAAGATCCCACAAATGAGACAAGTGTTTTATTCCATCAGCAACCTGAAACAAACACGTTAATTGTGTTTAAGAATAAAATGGAGAAGGTAAGGACAACAGTCACTTAAGAACATAAAGAGTCATTCCCAAGTGATTTTAAAAAAATATTTATCATGTCATATTAAAGTAGGTGAATAATGAAGCTAGGATAAAAAGTTCTTACTTTTCCAATGTAGCGAAAATTAATTCCATTAGCATGGAGTGCCTCAGTAAGCGTTTGTCCATCCATTGGAGACACTTCAAGGGTGCAAAGATCTTGGGTGAACTTCGGAAGAACTGTATTGGCGAGGTACAAACTAATTTTTCTAACATTTTCTTCATCTTCTTCTACTTCCTGATACGTGGCAAAAAATAACAACATAAGGACAAGTCCTGTGTGCCCTAGAATTATAAATAAAGAGAATAGAATAGAAAGAACAAAAGAAGGTTAGAAGTTTACCTCTGAGTTCCCACCCAATTTAAACTCTGTGAAAACATTAGGGTTGAAAAGTATCTCATCATATGCTCCAAAACTGTCACTGGGAACAGAAACAGGGTTTTCAGCAGCCTCAGTATTCCCATCTTTGGTTATTTCCTGCAACCAAAACAATTAGGCACTTAATAACTGTCAGCACTAGATACATTGATCACTTTTGTCACTAATGTATCTATATATTTCAGTTGGCACATCTATTAATCATCAATGAATATCTGCACAACATGAAGCAGACATAATAGTAAAAGATACCTAAAATAGTCCGAGAAGGTTCAATTCAATTACAGCTTATTTCAATTGTAGAAGGTATTGTATTTGAAAGCATTCAACTACAAAATTTTCTTCAGTGGAACAATCATGTATAAATATCAATCAACCACAACTGTGAGCACTCTTACCTGGCTATCAACCGGAGCTACACTCTCATTTTCTTCAAGTTTCACCTTTTTATCCTCATCAGTCATATTTGAATTGTCATTCTCTGATTTTTGTTTATTCTTTGATTTTTCTGCCATTTGAGCCTTCACCATATAATGGAATAGAAAAATAAGACAATATGAAACATTAAACCAACAATCTGTCATTGTCAGCTACAATAAGTACCTGGCAAAAGGCAGCAATTAGTTCAGGTCTTAAAATGCAAAATCGGGAGCCAGGTCCAGTATAGTTAGCATCACGAGGAGTCACTCTCATCAAATCCAGAAGATAATGCCTAGATTTATAAAAACCAAAAAACAGGTTCAATAAAGCTTCTCATGCTCCAGTTGAACAAAAGCATAAAGATTCAACAAGCAAAGTTACAACTACTCAATCTTGTCCTCAGATCTACGATACCAGAAACTATTCACCTATGAAAATTTTTACATATCACTTAAAATATTGAAAGATACAAGAAAGAAAATCTAACAATGATTTTGACCCATAATGTTGCATTCATGGGAAAACTTAGCGCGCATCCTAAAGAATATCCTGACAAATATGATGTTAAGATACAAACAATTTAAGAAGTCTGGACAACTACTACAATGATTAAGTATTATAACATTTGAAAACAGAGATTATCCACAAGTTAAAACAAGGAAGAGAACAGGAAAAATTACCTGTCATCACTGCCAACAATACCTTTGCATTCAACCGGAGCTGCTAATTTGAAAGCATTTCCAGACCCATCTATGACTGTATGCTCTTTCAGATGAAGGTGTTTGGCAGCTTCTACCACCTATACCCCCAAAGTCCAGAACTCAAATCAACAGCACATGATTTACATCACAACATAACCCAAAAATTTCTCCATGGAGAATTTTTAAATTATCTTATTAATGTAATAATTTCAACCTTAAAAACACATATTTACAAAGTAGAAACTTCAAACAGGGTATGTATCATTTTAAAGATGAATCCAACGATAACTTCCATCTCACCTTGGAATGAAAATCATCATTCCAACATATTTTCTTGCCATTGTCCACAGAACCATACAAAAGAGAGTCTGACTTATCCCCTTGTAGAATGCCAGGTAAAACACTCTACAACATATTATAAAAATGTCATCATTATGTCCAACAAAACCACAAAGCATAATTATCAATTTAATACAACGTTTAGATTGATATCACAACATGCAAGTAGATTGCTGAATTAGCATAAATGAAAAAAGTTCACTGTTCCTTTGTACAAACCTGAGCTACCACTCTATGACCTCTATAATCAATAATAGCCATGGCAAGATTATAGAGTCCAGGGATATCAGCTTCCTGGTAGGCCTTGGTGCCTTTTAAATCGTTGTTTGCTGAAGCATATGTAGCCTGTTCACTCTCAGTTAACTGTGTCTCACCAGATGATTGCATAGTCAGTTCCATGACCCCATCGCCTTTTTCCAAGGTTATTTTGTCACATCTGGCCCCATTGAAAGCTCCACCATCCACATGCAAAGGATTACTAGCAGCCTTTTGAGACGAACCAGGGGAGGAACAAGTGTTCTCGGTCTTTGATCTTCCATCTAGAGTATGTTTCTTAGACATATGTTCAAGGTCCGCATCAATCGCGAAACTGAAGAATATATTGTTGTGAACATACCTGGAATCAATGAATCCAAACTCATTACCGTAAGGAAATACTATTGCCCAAAAAAATTTGGCTTACAAATTATTTTATCATAGAAGTTCGTAAACAATGTATCCACATGTTCTATATAATGACCTATCAAGTAGAACAGCAGAAGAAAAAAAAAGTTGATAAACTCCCAAATAGGAAATGTTAGCGTATCTTATGTGACACATACATATGGAAGCATTCTGGATCGGTTGGATTAATGGGAGAGATGCATCTGCTGATGACTCCAATAGCACCGCTAATTGCAGCATCAACAAAGTCAGAAGTTACCTTGTAAAGAGCCCTGTCTCGCAAGATCCTATAATGAAAATCATCCTAATAAGGGGCAGCTTATTGAGAGCTCATAGCATACATAACAAATCAATAACCACACCACACTGAGTGGTAACCCCAAAATGCTATATGCAGATATCAATATACCTTTCCTGAGGGGTTGTATGGGGAAACTCTCGACAAGATTGCAACTCCTCATTCCAATCTCTTTGCATGCCAATTAGCTCACTACCATATGAAAGATTTAAAGCATTCTCTGCTCTGGCAGCATCACAGTGATGATCTGGCAATAACAAAACCCAACTTTTTCATTCAGGTGAAATCTCCAGATGATATTGGAAATCTAATTCATTTTTAAGACAGTTTTTATTGAAGATTTTTGGGCAGCATTTGCAATTCCACAAATTAGGGTTGGGAGCTGTGGCTTGGGATCATGGATTATGAGTTAAGAACCGTACTCAAGATATGAAAACCCAAAACACAACGGTATCAAGGTGGAAGAGGATGATAAAGCTCCTGATATCTCAAGTAGCTAGCTTGCGACACAACTTAGAGCACAAACAAAAACAAAGAAAGGACGCAAAAGCCAACTACGGCAATAAGTTCAGTAGCTTCACCCCTCAACCCTAGATATGCCCAATTTTCTAATAAATCAATCATGGAAGAGCAACGGTTTACACGGAAAGCAGGAAAAAAGGAAATAATAAACTTTTCTTTACAACTTTGACAGCTAAATTGAATCATCACACATCATAAACTTTGTGAATCTAAAACTTACCAGGAATCGGATATGATCCTAACCATGAATTTGGCGGGAGAAGAGATTGAACATTTTCAAAAGGATGTGCAGAAGCCTTCCGCTCCAAAATGTCACGAAAAGCTTCACATATGAACAATAGAAGAATCATCAGTAGAGAATTACAGAGGGAAAAAAAAAAGTAATGTAATAACCAACAGCATGAATTCCAATCACCTTCATTTACCTTTTTTGAACTTAGAGCTTATTTTTTGCAAGAGTCCAATAAGGGTGGTGGCTTCTGAAGTAGCCTTACTAGGCCTAGGATCAAGGACATTTCCTGTGCTTGAATTGACGTAGAACATTTTTGTTGTTCCAGTAATACAATATTTATTGCCCTCCAATGTTGCTATATCCAAATATATCAAATCCCCAACAAGCCTAATAATAGCACAAACAAGTAAAAATTTAGAAGAAAAATGTCATTATCTTGGTATCTTCCTGTATGCACCGATGCCTAATACTTTTGACTATAAGATAGATAAAAAGACACAAAGGCATACCTTCTGTAGCTTGGAGGAGGATTAAATGATGAAAACACAATGCTCTCCACACACTTGATCTCTTTTGATGGACACGATAGCAGCTTACCAATGGACCCTGAGACATCCTCCATGAATCCCAGACCATCAAGCTCAGGAACATCAGTTCTCACTGTATCTGGATAGCAGTATATAAATTATAAATATATTAACATATTTCATATCGAAATTAAATATTAACATATTTCATATCGAAATTAAGTGATATCACATGCTTCTCAAAGACATGAACTGTATACGTGGAAAGATATATATGACAAGGTACCTGAACTCGGAGTCTTATTTTGTGCTGTCTCGTACTCGAGAGCAAGAGAAGTTGATAACGAAGCATGAACTGTTGAAAGTGAGAGCAGTTCTCTAGTGCGGTGAACATGGGCTCTTATTGATCTATCATCATAGGGTGCTGCAAAATAATCATCATGTTAGAGTCCACATCCGCTCCTTGGCACAAGAAAAAACAAGAAAGATGGATATACCAGCAACCATCTCCAAGGAGCAACCCCCAGTTGTAATATCAGCTACTTCAGAAACCTCATTATAATCTTCTAGCTGATGAGTGGAACCATCCTTTGTATGGAGCAACAAGTCATAGGATGTGAAGAAACAAGTCTCAGGAGCATCAAGAAGAAACTGCCTTATGTCCATGACAGAATCTCCTGGGTTCAGCTGTAATGTATACCAAAATGTCAAGTTTTTTGGGTTCAAGAGTACAAGCATCACACTTACTTTTAAGTACTAAAATAGACAAGAGACTTGTTCAAAACATTCTCGAGCATTATCCGTCATATAATATAATATTTTCCAAACAGCGAAAGATACAATTTAGCTCACTTGAAGCTCAAGCTTCTCGCCACTTTGTGTTTTGACACAGACAGGATAGAGACGAAGATCGCCTGCAGCACAGCAAAAGATCAAGATTAAGAACATTCAATTATGACAGTATATATAAATTGTTTGAACATATATAATGCTTTGATGAAAGAGAAAACAATGACTGCCATAGAAAAAGTGGCAATGCTAAAATAGTGGTGCAAATGAAACAAATAAATCAAACATTCAAATCCTTCTCATTTCCTTTTTAGAAGTGAAATGACATGCAACTGACCGAGTTCACTTCAAAACCTAATTGTTTTGGAGGAACCAACACTGTCTCAGTAAATAATTTCCTAAGCAGTTACACTGAAATATCAGAAAGAAAGTGGTCACATGTAGCTGTAAATATGCAGATATTAGTGCCTGGTCTTGAAGATGGCCATAAATGTTTTTCTCTTTAGTTTTGGTGCCATCTTTCAAAGAATCACATATACTAACACCAGTAAGCAGAAGCTACTTCCTTCAGAATGAAGGTCTATGCAAAGAGTTAAATAATATAAGTGAAGTTTGCAAGGACGAAGCTAAAAGATGTCGGAACAAAATTCACCTTGCTTCTGTTCAGTTGTTGAACTTCCTGTTTCAGTCACCTGTACATCAGGTTTTGATTCACTTACATCTGGTACACCATTTGCATCAGCTTTCTTAGTGTCTGAAACAGCTGAGTTATCTTTCACAGCACCACTAGATGATATATCCGACTCAGAGGAGTTAACAGCATTGAGTTGCCCCCTCCGGTTCCTCCCTTTACTAGACTTCCCCGCCATTTGACCCCCTATTGCAAAGGTTCTTATTGATTAAGAGTATTCACAAAGTTAGGGCAAGAGAGCTAAATCGAAAGGCGAAGACATATGAGCGAGAAACAATTGGAATTTACATTAAACAAACTAAACTACCAGAACAGCGATACTAATACGCAACTAAAAATATCGTTAAAATGCGCTAAAAGCCCAAGGATATCCAAGAGCCAATAAGCAGAATCCATTACCCAAAAGCTAAAAGCCGGAGCAAAGCAACGATGCACAATAAGCAAAGCATGAACAAAAGCTACAATCGACCGGTATACAAGGAGTAAGAAGGAGATACATACGAATACGAAGACAGAAGGAGAAGGAAGGAGGGCGGCTGCTGGTGAACTGAAGCGAGGTCAAGGGTTTAGCCTGCAGACAGAGAGATGGTGAGGTGAGGTTTTACTAGCAAATGTGCTGAGAGGCGGCGAAATTTCTCTCTCCCTCTGGCTGGCTTAATGATTTATTTGATTTGAAAGAGGAGACTATGATGGGCTGGGCTTTTGAATTTAATTAGTCCATACCGGGCCTACTCTTTCGACTCTATAATGGTCTGGGCTTTTAGATTTATATAGACATAATCGGGCCTCCTCTTTTTGGGTTTGTTTGAGGTTTGGGCTATTCAGACCTGGTCTGGCTCAACATGAAACCCACAATTATAAGGAAAAAAATACGTTTTATTTTCAACTTATAAAATAAAATAAAATCAAACCGAAATTGATTGAGTTGATCCCCAGCTTCGGTCAGCTGCTTCAGGCTAGCATGGTTAAAAACTGTTCAATTTGGGTTCAAGGTTGGCCTAGTTTGATCTAACTCGTTGTCATTTCTACTCTATCTCATTTAGGGATGACAATGTATAGGATTCGATTGAGGTATTACTTTACTTATATTCATATCTATTTATTATAACTCAATTTATATCTATATTTATATTCATCGATTTTTACGATTTATTACCCATATCTAAATCTATTAGATTGTTCGAAATTTTAAAAATCTATCGAATTATATAAGATATAAAAATATAACTTCTAAATAGAAAATATAAAGAGTAAATTTTTACAAACGCTCCAAATCAAAATTACTTTAATAATAATAAGTCAATATTTTATTTGTATGTCTTGAAAAATCATAAAATTGGAATAAAAAATCATAATATTTAGTGCAAAGGTAACATATATTTTTCACAATCAAGAACTAAAACAAAAATTGAAATATTCAAAGCTTCAAATTATCTTTACGTGAACTCCACAATATTCAAAACTTCATCTCCATATCATGTGCATTATTATCATCTTATAAAAAATAAAATACAATGAAAAAGGTGAAGATTGAGGAGTAAAGTGGACATTTTAAAGCTATTTCTTCTAAAAATATTAATATTTTATTATATTTAACATAAATTTTCAAGAAATACAGAAAAATAGTGGTAATGAAAAATAGGTAGAGTATGAGTATCCATCGGTTCGAGTTATCACTAGATCTATATCCAAATTCATATATATATCTATTTTTTAATATCTATTTAAAATTTATTTTTTAGTCTTCATGTTCATTTTTTTTGGTTGAGTAGTGCAGATATTAATCAGGTTGAAAACTCCCTGTCATCTCTAATCTCATCTCATTCCATTCATTTTTTAATTAAAATCCAATATATATTTCTCACACTTATGATTGAGAAAGTAGAAAAAAAAATCATGATCAATAAATTTAGTAACGTTCTTTATTTTTACCATAAATGTGCAAATAATTGGAATTAGGAAATAAATCATTCAATTAGGAAAAAGTAATCGAATGTGTATCCTTTTATTAACTTATATTACCAAAAATAAGATTAGACAGGAATGAAGCGTGAGGAAAGAGGAGAGCATTTTCACATATCACACGCAAAACAAAATCCAGTCCCGGACGAATCTCCAAGGTCATCGTGCTAACGTATACGGTTTTATTAAGTAAAAGGCCAAAAGGCCCAAAGCCACCTCACCTTCTCCACTCCATCTCCCGCCACACTCAACTTTTCTCTTTTGTGAATCCCGGAACGAAACTAAAGGCAAAAATGAACATACCGGTCATCGATCTAACTCGGTACTTGGAGATCGCCGATAAGCTCAGCTCCGAACCAACGAAATTTTCGGATCAGATCAAGGAATTCGGGCCATGGCTCGGGGAGTTGTGTCAGTCGGTGAGTCGGATCCTGAGTGAGACCGGAGCTTTGGTAGTGAAGGACCCCAGATGCACTGCCCAAGATAACGATCGCTTCATTGACATGATGGAGCAGTACTTCGAGAAACCTCTTCACTTCAAAAAGCAACAGGAGAGGCCTCACTTACATTACCAGGTAGATAGCTTTTCTTGTAGCTTTTTTTTTTCGGTTTGATGAGTGACTCTAGGGACTAAAAAATTTACAAAGTCTTGGGTTTTTATACAACACTTTTGAAGACAATCCCGTTTGGGCTATATTTTGGAATGGGAACGTATGAATTTTTATCTTTTATCAATTTTTGCGTCGAAGATTTTGTTTTTCTTTTTCTTTTTTCTTGTTCTCTTCCTAATGACAAAAAAAAAAGCGATTTGTTGAGTGAAGAACTGAACCTTTTCGCAATTTGAGTTGTTGGGGGGTCCTGAGTCCTGATACAATGTAGGAACACAAACATGTTGGTAGATGGTCACAAGATGTAAGAAGACGAAGCAAATTTGCATTTTTGCAAACGAGTTGCTTTATAAGTTTTAATTGAAATGTAAACTGTAAATTTACATTCAAGGAATTACCCTTGAACTTTTGATATGGCGGAATGTAAGAGGAGCAGAGAAGATTGGACTTCGTGGAATCTTAATTAGTTGGAAAGGCCCTCTTATGAGGTTTGGCTATCGTATGAATGATCTCAATGCACTGAGAAAATATCCAAACTTTTCTCTTTATCCTTAAGTTTTGAATGCTGGGGTGCTAAGATGTTTAAAGTTTAAACTGGAAAGGAAGTGGAAGAGAAGGAATAGAGCAGTTGTATTCTTGTCTAAAAGCTTTTGATTTTTGAGTTGAGAATGAAAGATAGATAAACATAGTACTGATGATGCCCATTGGCTAACAGGTTGGAGTTACCCCTGAGGGAGTTGAAGTTCCAAGAAGTCTGGTTGATGAAGAGATGCAAGAAAAGTTAAAAGCAATGCCAAAAGAACACCAACCTTTGACTCCCAGTGGACCAGATCGCAAGTGGCGATACATGTGGAGAATTGGTCCTCGGCCTTCTAATACTCGCTTCAAGGTGTGAAAATCTCCCTGTTTCCTTTGAACTGTTCAGTCATCATGTTTGCTAGTGTTTAACACCCATTCCATTTGTGTAGGAACTGAATGCAGAGCCTGTCGTTCCTGAGGGTTTTGCAGAATGGAAGGATACTATGGACTCATGGGGATACAAAATGATTTCTGCAATAGAGGTAGCTCATAGCGTGGTTTTTCAATAGCTTTCACACCATGTTTTAGCATATGCACTGAATTATGTTATGATTCATTTCTCTATTAGGCTGTCGCTGAAATGGCTGCTATTGGATTTGGCTTGAGCAAAGATGCCTTTACTTCGCTTATGAAGCAGGTTGATATTTTGCTGATTAAGCTTCTTCTTTCTTTGTTTCTCTTTACAGCATTCCTTGTGATTTATTTTCAAAATCAAATGCAAGAAACTTAAAATCAGTGAAAGGTGTTCATACTTCATCGTGGAGTAAATAGTAGAAAACAAATTTAACTAAGGTATTTTTTGCGATAAATGTTGACTCTAAGCCAAATCATTCAGCCGTCAGGATGATGTATTAAGATGTAAACCGCGTACCAATACTTATTTGAATTCCTCTTCTTCGGTTCCATCAGTACACAGTATTTTTCATTTGTAGTTGTGGCTTGTCAACTCAGTATAGAGCATCATAATGTGTTCATTTTCTTGTCACTTCTTGACAAGCTTTTCAAGTACAAAGATAATAAACTGACAGGCATTCTGCCGTTCCTTTTGGACTCCAGGGACCTCATCTTCTTGCTCCAACAGGAAGTGATCTCCGCCTTTATGGCCAAGAGGGTACTGTGTTTGCAGGATATCATTATGACCTGAACTTTTTAACAATTCACGGAAGAAGTAGATTCCCTGGCCTAAATATCTGGCTCAGAAATGGGCAAAAAGTTGAAGTGAAGGTTCCCCATGGATGCCTTCTCATTCAAACCGGAAAACAGGTGAGGGCAGGATACGTTACATGATTTGAGAATTAATCCATTTTTTATTACAAGGCTGTCGATAATGATTTGACCCCAATTTCCTCAACTATTTATTTACTGCTTATACGATACTTTCCCTTAACATAACACACATGTTACGTTGCTCCTGTTTCCAGATTGAATGGTTACGATACTTTTCCTTAACATAATGCACATGTTACGTTGCTTCTGTTTCCAGATTGAATGGTTAACTGCAGGAGACTGCATAGCTGGCATGCATGAAGTTGTTGTCACAAAGAGAACAATAGATGCGATGAGAGTAGCGTCAGAGCAAAATCACAGCCTGTGGAGGGTTTCCTCAACGGTAATTGAAATGCATTATGTTAGGACAACTTTCAATCCAACAGTTTATATGTCCCTCTTGTGCATAGTTCTCTGGTGCTGACTTGTTCATCATCTGTTGTGACATAGTAGCTGTTCGCACATATAGCATCAGACGCTGTTTTGAATCCTTTGGGCCACTTCGCAGAATCACCACTCGCCAGCAAATATCCCCCCATCGCTGCCGGAGAGTTTGTCGAACAAGAGCTCGCAGTCATCAACCTAAAGGGGGATAAAGGGGAAGCCTGAAAACTTATCCCTGACCATTGTTGAAATGAGTTATATTTGACTCGGCTTTTCCAATTGGAGAAGCACACTTCCAGTGTTAATCTTTGACGGACTCTTGATTGTTTTATGTACTTCCATTTCACGTTTTCGCTGCTGTTTCTGAACGGCACCGACATAACTTGTGGAAAAACAATATGTGGGGAGCATGGCTTTCAATGTAACCATGGAATGTTTGACTCAAAGTGGTTAAGCAATTGGCTTGTGTTCAGAAGTAGATAAACATGTGCAATTTATCTAAAGAGTAATGTGATTGGAAGCAGT
Organism: Erythroxylum divaricatum; assembly: GCA_025434745.1. Lineage (NCBI taxonomy): Eukaryota > Viridiplantae > Streptophyta > Magnoliopsida > Malpighiales > Erythroxylaceae > Erythroxylum > Erythroxylum divaricatum. The sequence goes on along the minus strand of JANTPM010000009.1, from coordinate 32,107,030 downwards.
TGTGGCAAAAATACGGTTGGCAAAGTTAATGTTCCGGCAAAGCATTTCTTAAACAATGGCATGAAATCCTCTGCACCGTTGAGTTCATCTGATCTCACTGTAGAAGTCATAAACAATGGCATGAAATCCTCTGCTCGGTAAACGGTGGTTGTTACAGTCAAATTTCTCATTGTAATTGGAAGAGTCATAAACAATGGCATGAAATCCTCTGCATGGGTTACAATCAAATTTGTGCACATTTATGTGACACAGGATTTGGTGTCACAACAATTACAAATCAATCACTAATCAGGTAGCTAGCAATCACAATCATTTGTAATCTTGATATCTTGATATCGATCTTCTTCATGACAAAAAGGCGACAAGTGCCAAATACAAGTTCGACAGAACCAATTTACTCTCGTCCATTTTGTATGATATGGCGGAGAATTGCTGCGATATTATAGAGGAGCAAGATTTTCTGTCCAATATTATCTTATTTTATTCCGTCTCATGAAATCTCTGTTATTTATTTTGTGGGATCTACGCGAGACCCACACAGAATTTATATGAGATCTACATAAATAAACGGCTGAGATTTATTGGACACAATAAGACATCATAATATTGAATAGAGAATCTGAACTCCATTATAGCATGTAATCCTGTGGAATAAAATAGGTTGTTGGTAATGGTGCAACTATTAAATTCTGGCAAGATGCTTAGGTGCATGATCTTGGACCAATTATGGCACGAGCTATGCATCCTATTCCGAGTAACTTGTTCAACCTCTCACTGAAGTCTTTTGTGGATAATACTAGCTAGATGCTGACGTTGGAATTTATTTCAATCTATACTCCCAACATTAATGGTTTGCATGGCCATTGCTAGAATTCTACCCTCATGCATCCATTTTGGCTCTGATCGGTTGGTTTGGAGAGCCTCCAATAATGGCCTCTTTTTTACTACTTCTGCATATAAATTAATAGATGGGCAAGATGGCAATGACAGAGATGATTCCTCGGATAAGATATGAAAATGGGAGGGACAACATGCAGAGGATCAAATCTTTTCATTGGCTCCTTGTTCGTGGAAGGCTCTTCATTAATCATCAATGATATATCAGACACCTGTTCACGGTCTGAAACTTACTAGAAAAGTTTTAGATTCAAAAGATAACCCACACTAAAGTTACAGGGCTATCATTGTTTATATATAGTTATACACATGGTGAATCATGGAACCAATCAAGGAACAAAAAAAAAACAAAAGATATGGGCCATCATCAAAGGATATGCGTCACTCTACCTAAGGCCTATGCGTCACTCTACCTAAAAGGCTAGTCAAAGTTTTAACAAAGAGAAAACTTTTCAATAGCCTCCCTCAATCTAATCTGTCTGAACACAGATTCAGATTGTAACGTAATTCTGAAAATTGTCGAACCGAAAGGGGCTTTGTAAAAATATCAGCAATTTGATCCTGGGACGATATGAATCGAACCTCTAATGCTTTTGCTGCCACTCTCTCTCTCACAAAGTGAAAGTCAACTTCTATATGTTTTGTTCTTGCATGAAACACTGGATTTGCAGAGAGATACGTTGCCCCCAGATTATCGCACCACAAACAAGGTGGTTTGTTCTGATAAACTCCCAATTCGCCAAGTATAGATTGAACCCAAATTAATTCCGCAGTAGCATTGGCCAAAGCCTTGTATTCTGATTCAGTACTTGATCTAGAGACTGTAGATTGTTTCCTGGAGCTCCAAGATATCAAGTTTGGACCAAAGAATATCGCAAAACCTCCAGTTGATCTTCTATCTTCAGCACAGCCTGCCCAATCTGCATCCGAAAAGGCACTAAGCAGTGTTGAATTCGACTTTCGAATAGTTAAACCAACATCATGTGTATGCTTCAAGTACCTTAATATCCTCTTCACAGCAATCCAATGTATCTTTGTCGGACAATGCAAGTACTGGCAAACCTTATTTACTGCATAGGAAATGTCAGGACGAGTGAGTGTTAGATATTGTAATGCTCCAACAGTGCTTCGATATTTGAAAGCTTCATCTTCATCCAAGGCTTCTCCTTGATCTTTCTGCAATCTCTGCGAAGTAGTCATTGGAGTGCTCACTGCCTTGCAATTACTCATGCCCATCCTTTGTAAAATTTCATTAATATATTTTTTTTGAGTCAAAATGATGCCTCCCTGACTGTAATTAACTTGTATTCCTAAGAAATAATGAAGCTGTCCCAAATCTTTAACTGCAAATTCAGACTTCAGCTTTTGTAGTAGAGTGCTTGTGAACTGATCTGAGGAGCTAACGACAATTATATCGTCTACATAAATGAGCATATAAGCTGTAATTCCATCTTTATTGTAGACGAACAATGAGACATCTGCCTTTGATGAGACAAATCCAATTTCTTG
>JANTPM010000009.1:32075761-32095454 GCA_025434745.1 Erythroxylum divaricatum | reverse complement strand
GAAGACCCATTTACACCCGACAACATTCTGACCAGAACAAGGTGGAACCAAAGACCATGTGTTATTCCGAGAAAGAGGCCTCATTTCATCATGCATAGCTGCCTTGCAATTATCATCTTGTAGTGCTGTAGTATAATCAAGAGGTTCAGTTATAACAACCATGCAATCATATCAAACAGTACCATCTGTGAACTGTTTTGGCTTCCGAATATTATCTTGGAGCCTAGTTCGCATCTGATGTCTAGTCACTAGATCATTCCTTTGATGAAGTTGAGAATCCTCGGCAGCAACACCGGATAATACATCCCCTTGTTGAGAATTATCTACAAAATCGAAACAAAAGGAAGGACAACAGAAGGTTCAAAAGGACTAGTGGAAGGAAGAGTAGAACTAATTTTTTCAGTGGAGAAAGGAAATTTAAATTCATCAAAAACGACATCACGAGATATATAAACTTGACCAGAGCCACGATGAAGATTTTTATATCCTTTATGCATAGTGTTGTGCCCAATAAACACACACTCTTGAGAACGAAATTGTAGTTTGTGAGCATTATATAGACGAAGATTGGGCCAACAATCACACCCAAATGTCTGAAGAAAATTGTAATTTGTCTTGGAACCAAAAAGCCTTTCAAGAGGAGTGTCAAAATTGATGATCTTACTGGGAAGTCGATTGATAAGAAAGCAAGAAGTTAAAAAACCTCATCCCAAAAATGCATCGGCATTGATGCTTGTGACAAGAGAGCAAGTCCTACTTCAACAATATGCTGATGTTTACGCTCAGCCGCACCATTTTGTTGATGGGTATGAGGACAGGAAACATGGTGTGAGATGCCTGTTTGCTTAAAAAAAGAATTAAGCCGTTGATATTCTCCTCCCCAGTCAGTTTGAACACAAAGAATTTTTTTATTCAATAATAACTCAACATGCTTTTGAAATTGAAGAAAAACTTGAAACACATCAAATTTATTCTTGAGCAAATATACCCAAGTGAATTTACTGAAATCATCAATAACACTTACATAATACCTAAACCCATTAATAGACATTTGAGCTGGGCCCCAAACATCGGAGAACACCAGGTTAAAAGGAGCACTAGAGATGCTACTTGAGACTGGAAAAGGAAGTTGATGACTTTTAGCCTGTTGACAAGCATTATAAACAGAATTATTAGACTTAGAAGAGCACAACAAATTATTGAAATTCAAGACTTTGTGGACAATGACAGAGGAAGGATGGCTAAGGCAGCGATGCCATTGCTCTTTAGAAATATTTATGCTGACAAGTGCTTCCTTCAGCAATGCTATTTGCCTTGGCTTAATAGGATATAGACCTTACTCACATTTGCCCTGAAGAAGTGGCTTCCTCATGACCTGATCCTTAATGATAAAAGGGAAGCATAGATTTCAAAGAAAACACCATTGTCAACAGGTAGCTTATGAACCGATAAAAGATGTTTGGATAGTTTAGGGACACAAAGAATATTATTTAGCTTTAAAGGTTCGGAGAAGGTGGGCAGAGAAGAGTGACCAATATGGGAAATTATCATACCTGTACCACCTACATTCTAAACCTGATCTTTTCCATGGTACTTCTCTTTGAATGTTATCCTGTTTAGATCGCTGGTCATATAATCAGTTGCTCCACTATCCATATACCAGTTGGGATCAACAGAGTATGTGGGAGTTGTAGCAGCAGCAGCAGCAAGCTTGGTGGTATCATCAGCTTGGATTAAGTGATCAAATCGATGGTAGCATTTCAATGCTACATGTCCTGGCTTTCCACACACTTGACATATCGGCCTGTTCTTGTTCTGACCATAGTTGCTTCTGTCATATTGAAATTGGTTATTGTTCCTTCGCTGGAAATTACCTCTGCCTCTTGGCATGTTTCGACTTCTTCCTCTTGTCATGTTGTTTGCTGAGTGTTCAGTGACATGAAAAGTGCTATTGTGATGTTCCATTCTCATCTCATAATTTAGCAAGTGAGCATACAAATCGGTCAGGGACATGGTGTCAGCTTTTATGGTGATTGAAGCCACCAATGGTTCAAATTCTGAACCTAACCCAGCCAATAGATAACCAATAAATTCCTCATTTTCAAGAGGTTTGCCAATCGCGGCCAAAATATCAGCTAAGTGTTTCACTTTATTAAAATATTCTGCAACTGACAATCCTTTCTTTTGTATGGTTGATAATTGCAAACGAATCTGCATTGTACGAGCTTTAGATCTCGAAGAGAACATATGTTCTAGAGTTTGCCAGACTTCAAATGAGGTAGTACATAATAAAACTTGAGATAGTACCTCTTCTGTGAGAGAGGAGAGCAGTGCGCTTAAGACCATCTGGTCTTGTTGCAGCCAGATCTTGTAAGCTGGATTTGGAACTTGTGTGGCGCCTGCATCAGTGATTTCTGTGACCATTTTTGCTGGAGCTTCAGTGCCGTCAACATAGCCTAAGAGTTGTTGGCTACAGAGGTATGGAAGGAACTAAGCCTTCCATAGGAGGTAGTTCTCCTGTGTGAGTTTTAAATTGATGAGATAGCTAAAGGATGGTGTTGGAAGAAGACCTGTGGGTGAGTTGATGGTGGTGACAGAAGGAAAGGCAGAAGAAGAATTGTTTGACATCCTCGATTAGAGACGTTATGGCTTTGATACCATCTGAAACTTACTAGAAAAGTTTTAGATTCAAAAGATAACCCACACTCAAGTTACAGGGCTATCATTGTTTATATATAGTTATACACATCGTAAATCATGAAACCAATCAAGGAACAAAAAAACAAACAAAAGTTATGGGCCATCATCAAAGGATATGCGCCACTCTACCTAAAGCCTATGCGCCACTCTACCTAAAAGGCTAGTCAAAGTTTTAACAAAGAGAAAACTTTTCAATACACGGATCCTTCGTGCCAGTTCTGTGGTGAGATCGAAACCATTCTGTATGTCATATAATTGCACAAATAAATAATTGAAATTTATGAAATAAAATAAGATACCATAATATTATTTTATTCTCTTCCCCTCACCCAGACTCGCTTCACGTCCTGTTTTGGATTCCGATCATTAAACAAACAGAAAAGCCTTAATTAAATATAAGTAGTTGAGAAGGAAATTGGAGATTATTTATTACCAGGATTACCATCATTTATGACACATTAAGCAGCAAATTAAAAGGGTTGAAATGGATGACAGGAAGACATGGAAGTGGAGGAGCTCCGTTATTGACTAATCCTGCTCTGTGTTGAAAGTCGTCTAAATGATGATCATCAATCTTCCAGTCAAAGCATTGAACTATAACTGCTATAGCAGTAATGGTGGTTGCAAGTGCCAAAGCTTTTCCTGGACATGACCTCCTTCCGGCACCAAATGCAATGAAACTAAAGCTGTCGTGTCCAACCAAGAACCTCTGTGGTCGGAACTCGTTGGGGTTGTCCCATGTTTCTGGATCTCTCATTACACTGTTAGTGTTGAGGAACACAACACTGTTTTGGGGTATGCAAAAGTTTCCTAATCTGCAGTCTTCTCGGGATTGCCTTGCTAGTATAGGCCCTGGAGGGTGTACTCTCAGTGTCTCCTTCACAACTGCTTGTAGATATGGAAGCTTTGAAATGTCCGATTCTTCCACAAGTCTACCACTCCTCCCCACAACTGATTCTATCTCTTCCCGTACCTTGTTGAATATTTCAGGATGGCTTTTGAGCTCAACCATCACCCATACTATAGCATCTGCCGAGGTTGTCGTCCCTGCAATGAACAGATCCTGTCTTGGCAGTAAGACAAGCAAGAGACATTGATACTATCTATCTACCTATTTATCTATCTATCGATCTATATATATATATATCATGCAGTGCAATGAAATTAAACATGCCCATGTAACGTACCATAATGAAAGCTTTTATGATACTCCTGCTAATCTTAACTTCTGATCTTTCATCTTTATACACTTGCAATAGAATATCCATCATATCTTTATTCATCATTCCTCGTAGCTCTCTCCCCGTGCTCATTCATTATCCTCTCCAACGAGTCGTTACACCTTCTGCTTACATCCTCAAGCTTTTTTCCATATACCCAATAACCCAACTTGCGTAGAGGACCGAACATTTCAGAGATCATCAATTTTCCTGCGAGCTCAAACGCCGATTTAACTAGATCTCTACACATCTCAGCCTCGCTATCTTCGCCGGAGCACCTGGTGCTCATCACCATCCTGCAGATACCATTGTTTGTTGTTCTTAACATCTCACTGCTTATATCCACAAGCTCCTTTTTGTGAGCTTTGTCCACTAGTCGGCGCAAAAGCTGTTCAAGTTCCTCGCGTCTAACTCGCTTTGTCTTTTGAATCTGTTGCGCTCCAAGCAGTTGCGTAACACAAAGTTTCTTCATGAACTTCCAGTGGTCTCCATATGGGGCCATGATGATACCTGATTCTGCAAATATCCCACCATCTTCAAAAACGGATTTGGGTTTACTGGAGAAAGCAAGGTCATGCGTGGTGAACATCTCAGTGGCCAAAGATGAGGATGAGACGACGAACAAGTTATAAAAGCCTAAGCGAAGACGGAGAAGAGGGCCATATTTGGAGGAGAGAGTGCAAAAGCTTTTGGATAGGTCTGAGCTTAAGTGATGAAGATGACCGATGAGTGGAAGAGAGGGTGGACTTGGAGGGAGGAAGAGATGAGTTTTGCTAGTGAATTTCATGGACATGTACTTGAGGACTATGGTGGAGAAAATGCAGACGAGGAAGACGATGAAACAATATAGAATCTCCATCGTTTAGCCACCCTGCATGTACGTTACTTCCGCATTTAATTTAGAGTTTTCAACAATGATTAAAAAACAACAGTGTGCCAGTTCAATTTTTGTATTTTAATAATTTTTATTGTTAAATTGAAAATGTCATAAGTGGGTGTGTGATGCCAACGAGTTCAGATCTTTTGTCTAATATTATGGTGTCTTATTGTGTCCAATGAATCTCAGTCATTTATTTATGTAGATTATGCGTGAATTCCACGTGAATCTCACAAAATAAATAATTAAAATTTTATAAGATAGAATAAAATAGAATAATATTGGACAAAAGATCTTGATTCGATGAAGATGCCATCATGCATTTGGCAGAATATAAAAAGGGCGTAAGCATAGCTTTTGCTAGTACTTAACATTCAACTAATCAGAAGTCGACCGCAAGTTCTGTGCATCCGAAGTCCAAACAATTAAACTTCTTTATTATGACTGGATTGTAGGTAGAGGATGAGCAAATGGAGTTGCGATATTCCTAAGTTGGACGTCTTCTTCATACCAATTTTTGTAATCAAGTTTTAGTAACTGGATCAAGAATTAAGAAAACTGCTCAAAAGATGCTCTTCCTCAATTACAGCTCGAGTGGTGCCAAATTAATATACTTTAGAAGTATTTCTTCCAGATCAGAGGCCGTTCAAGGAAAGAAAGTCCTTAAATTTGTATGTCCATCCAGCCATGTAACTCAATGATTTCCACAACTTTGGACAAGCAACTTGTCTATGATCATTTAAAAGCATCTGCTGCCTACACAAGTTTAGTGCATTTTTTGATTACGACAACATGACATCCCTGTACAGATGGATACTTGAAAATTGATCTTCAAGCCCAATAACCCTGCAAATTCTTAGAGAACCAATTACCTGTTGTACAGAACTCCAACCCTCAGGAGGGCTGTGCTAACAGGGATGCTGATCATCGTGAAAGGAAATGGACGGTGTTATTATGTGCCACAGCAACTCCTCCTGCCTGATTCTGCCTCCTGTCCGGGAATAACAATCTGAGTTCCCCTGAGAAGTGATGAATTTCCGCCAGATTCATGTTCATCATTGGCAATAAGGGCTTTCTTGCTCACAATTCCATAAATCTCAGTCAGGATCGAAAGGAAAGCTGATTCAACATTAGTGGCATCAAGGGCAGATGTTTCCACAAAGAAAAGGTTTTCTTTTTGAGCAAATTCTTTAGCATCCTCGATAGGAACAGCTCGAAGACTTCCCAAATCAGACTTGTTGCCTACAAGCATTATGATGATATTGCCATCAGCATGCTCCCGCAATTCCTCCAACCATTTGGCCGCATGATCAAACGACTGACGCTTGCTTATATCATAGACCAGCATTGCCCCCACAGCACCTCTGTAGTATGCACTTGTTACTGCCCGATACCTGTTATTGATGCAAACAGATCGAGGTAGGCTCATCAAACATTTTGCTGTAGAAAACAGGAAATCCATTTGTCCGTGCAAGTGTACAATGAATCATTGAAACTAAGCTAAAAGTTCATGCAATCTTCTTCATCCTGGCTTAGCTTACAATTTCTCTACGGTATTGCAAGAGATCTCCACATGGAACGGCTATCCTAAAGCTATAACATTCATCATTGATCATTTATCTGATAATCCCAATACTATGATCAGTCAACTTGTTATATGAGTAAAAGCTGTAGGTGAACTGCGAGACTGACAAATAAATAACTGATAGCAACTAAAACAAAGCATTGAAGCTGAACACGTTGAAATCGAAATTGCCAAAAGGGAATTTTACAACTCCACCGTCTGATGATCAAAAATCAATGCTTTATAGCAGACTAATTTGCAAATAACAGAAAGTGGAGTGATTAGTTAAGCTAATTAATTTGGGCACAAAGCAGGATTTTGGAAAATTTTGACCATAATCATATCTAGCTTGAGAGAAATGATCTTCATGGATGTCCCCAAGTCCTGTGAAAAGATCAACCAAAATGCATTACATCATGTGCTCACACAACCTTCAGTCTCTTTACCTGAACTCCAGATGTGGGAATAGGATTTATGGAACTAAAGAAGAAAAAAGAAGTACATATATATGCGTGTGCGCGAGAATCGATGAACGAACCCATTTAATCAACTCAGAAACAAAATGTAATTTAACAAATAAAAGGGATTGCAGAGCAATGGAAAAAAGTACCGTTCTTGACCAGCAGTATCCCAAATCTGAGCCTTGACGGTTTTGTGATCGATGAAAAGAGTTTTAGTCTGAAACTCGACGCCGATCGTGGCCTTGGAATCTATATTGAACTCATTCCGCGCAAATCGTGCCAATAACTGAGATTTTCCCACTGCCGAATCCCCAACCAGCACGATTTTGAACACGTAGTCGATCTTCTGATTCAAATTCACTTGCATATTCGGCATCTTTCACCTTGAGTTTCAGGATCAACTCTATATATATATAAATTATAAGCACTTACATATCAACATTGCATCTATGTCTCAATCTATCCAAAGGGTACAAGGATTTAGAGTCCGAGAAATTCATAAAAGGTTTAAAGAGCTAAAATGGTGACGAACCAGACGAGAAGATGATACATACATGCATACACGGCTTTGGTAGGTGGGAACGAGAAGACAGCAAATTCTAAAAGAGAAGGAAGTTTAGAAATCAACAGCTTTTGGTGCTGTAGGTAGGCCTATTTATTTATTTATTCATTAATCAGTATTTTTTGTAATTATCGACCACCACCACGCCTACGTTGTACTTTCCTAAGTCCTCCGATTGGTGAAGTGAAGTAAGCTTCATATGTCCCTGCTCGTGTAATGTACCGTACAAGAACACCGGACTACCGGAGGCTTGCAGTTCTCCGAGGAAAGAAAATTGCTACTTGTTTATATTAGAAATAATTTTTCTACTTTTTAAAAAATTAAATTTCCAAATTTTTTTGTAATCTTATTTTTAAAAAAAATCGATTCTTGATAAAAATAATAATAACTAAATATACACAATAATAATTATATGATGATTAACTCAATTATTCAATTTAAATCAAACTAATTAAATATGATATAAATTAATAATTTATTATAATTATTTAAAATTTCTACTTTAGTAACAATTGATTAGTTCACTTAAATATCATATATGTTTTGTTATTATTGCTTAATAGATATTAGTATCTTATAAAATTCGCTATAAAAAATAAAATTAAAGAATTTAAAATATAGTTAAAAGATATTCTCCTTATTTGGTAAAAAATTTTAAGTTTAATTAAAAAAAAGTTGTTAAATGAAAATTAATTTATTTATTTTAATTTATAATAAAATTTTAATTAATAAAATTAACTAATTAATTAATAAATTAATAAATTTTTAACATAAAGAGTATTAAAATAAATTAAGCTAAAAAATTAAAAACTGAACCAAAAAGCTAAATGGTTCAAAATTTTGGTTAAGTTTTTTAATCACTACAAAATGTTTAAAATTTAAAAATAAGAGATTTTCTAAAATTTATTAAAGTACAAAAAAAAAACTACATCTATTTAAGTTTTGTATTCGAATTGCCAATTTAGTCTCTTAGGAGTGGTTGAATTAGTAGAGCGGGGGCATAAGACCAAAAAGTCTTGTATTCAAATCTTCTTAATTGCGCTTTTTTGATTGAGCTTGTCGTACATGACTTGTCTAGTGTGAAGTACCGAGTTGACGTGATTTTTATGCGATTGCAACAATTCAAAAGTATACCCGCATCCATAGAATAGCCGTTTCAAAAAAAAAAAAAATGGCCAATTCAAAGCAAAGACTTGGTGGAATTATCGATATTACCATTATTAGCTATTATCTTACAAGAAACTAGAAAATAAGACTTCTTTCTTTTGCTGCTGCTGCTGCTACTGTACTGTATCTGTACAGATTGAGATCAAGTAGGGGATGAACAAGGTTTCTGTTTCCTTGAACAAGTGCACTTGGCTCTAGTATCCGTCAATGTCTGCCAAATGAGAAACATATCAGGCAAAACTAGACAGACAGGTAGAGGTAGTTGATTCATTTCTTCTATATATATAATATATGTTAGTTACCTTGATCTGTTTCTGGAGGTCTTTAATGTACTCAACTGCCACATCTAACATATCTGCTGTGTTTATTTGCTATCAACAAGTACTAGACAGTTCAGTTCATGATCTGTGACAACTTCTAAAGAATCAATTTTCAAACTGAAATCTCATCTCCTCAATTCATACCTTGTCCATGTCGGGAAAAAGCCCTTGCAGTTTTCTCATCCTCTCACTGATACGAGTCCTTCTTACCTAAAAGTTGATGAATATAAGAAGTTTTTTTCATTGGTCTAATGGGATGAACAAACTTGAGTTTATGATCAAATACACACCCTCTCTGCTATGCTTCGTGGGTGAGTAGCACACCCTCTTTTTGCTCGAATCTTACAAGGAACAGAGCCTTTAAAGTGCAAGAATTTCTCCATGACTGCAGAAGACTTAGGCAAGCTCAAGTGGTGGGTCAAGGTCAACCCATTTCCAGAAATTCCAGCCTGCAAAGATATATGATCATATTTGTCACAGAAAGGAACAATAACTATTTTGAAAGGGTATACCTTATCCTGATGAGGAACAATAGCTATGTTGATAGGGTAGAGTACCTTAATCTGATGATCTGAAGTGTTGAAGCAAGAGAACAGGGTCTCATCATTATCTCTCACTGTTTTAATCACACTCAACGAGTTGTCATCCCAATTGTCTCCAGTGAAGTTGGAGATGTAATGTGTGTTGGTATCTTTGGATGCAACAAAGCTTTCACCTTCCACTGCAGAAATCTGATGCAAAAGTCTCGACCTTGACGGCAAGTTTACATGGTTGCTCAACCTGCTAGTCGATGGACTTGCTTCTCCATTCGTCCCATTACAAGCTCTATAAGATACACCAATACCTGTATTAAACGAATAATTTTTCAGCTATTCATCTCAGTTCAAAGACCAAAACTCAACTCCTTGGTTAAACCTGTTAGCAATTTCTCAGGAGAACAAACCAGAGGAGATACACAGTAGAATTTTGATGATACAAGTCCATATTAGAGTAAGGACTGAAGTGAATTACCATTATCAACGCTTAGATTGGATAACATCCCAGGTGGAGAACTGTTTTGTCTGTGAAGACCAGTGTTCATCTTTGTCATTTGCATAGAATGGTCCAGAGAAGGGGAATTCATAGAGGCAAAAGAAATAGCCAGAGAATTCCCTGTACCTGCTGTTACACTATGACCAACCATCCTTGCATCTGTTATTTCTCGCTTGATAGCTGGTCTATCTCCGAATTCTTTCAAGTCATGAAAATGGGAATCGCCTGAGGCTGCACCATTAGTCTGTGTCTGTGGTGTAAATCTGGAAAACAGAGCATCCATTTCAGGGCTTAAAGATCGAAAATAGCTCAAGTCTTCACACCCAACACCGTTGCCTCTACTTCCATGGCCGTTAACGAGATTATCAAGGAATGAGCTTGGTGCAGAGCGGTAACTCGTCAGCCCTGAATTGTGTTCTTGTTGATGATAATTGTTCTGGTTGAACTCCATGAAATCTTGGTTCTTTCTCAGTTCTCCTTCTGAGTACATGAAAGTATGACCATACGACAGGCTCATTCTTCTGCTGAATGTTCCTGACAATTACTAATACCAATATACCATGCATCATTCAGCGTCCTCTTGACTTTCTCTTTTGTCTCGCAAAAAAGTAAAATTAACATTTCAAAACTACCAAGTAACAATACCTGAAGCTGACCTCCTTCAACCGAATTCCAAATCGCGATGGTATGCTATTCTCGGCCCCGGAACGAAACTTCAACTCCTGATTTCGCTTGTTCTTAAATTGGAAATTTTGAAATATCCCAAGAAAGGTAAAGCTTTTCCTTTAACGTAAATCCAACCTGAAAGCTACGCAATGGGAAATCAATTCACATGTCAGTTAAGGAAACCCAAAGTTTAAGAGTTCATGCTTAGTTAAGCGGGTCTGAACCTTCAAAAGAAAGTCACTTCATATATCTAAAACCGGGACATGTACAAGAAAAAGAAACTAGCTTTGCTTCAGCTAATAATCTTTCTTGATCTGTTAGCTACAAGACAAAACAATTCACAAGAAAGTAGAGACTTTTTAAAACATTACTATCTTTAAGTGAAAAGAATTGAATACCCATTTGGGAAAGGGAGTGATCAATGTACCTGAGTTTGAATCAATCACTCTAATGTTTTTGTTTCTTCAGAATACTGAAACCAGGAAACAGAGCAAGAAAGGGTGAGCAGAGGAAACGCTGTCTCTTGTCTCCGCCATTGAACTGTACATTTATGGAGTCATTTCTTACAAAAAGACACTCGAGACTCGATTTAATTGCTGAGGATGCCATTGGTGTGGTCCATGACAGGTAATCATACACGTTGACTAAACTCGCGGGAATATTTTATTTAACTAGGATGTTTTGTGGAGTCTTAAGTTTAAGTTGAACCCTTTCTGTATTAACATAAAGAGTAAGAATGAAGCAGAGCAATGAACGGTCGGGAGTGAGGAATACAACTTTGTTATCCAAAAATCGTCCAAAGGCGTCGTATTCGAATACTTTTACTTACGGGTCAAGCAAAGCCAAGTCTTGCGGAGAAGTTAAATCGTGATGTGCTGGTGTTAGCGTTGAAAGGGGGGAAAAAAAAAACGTGGCGTAGCAGACGGGGTCCCTGGTGGCTGCTCTGCTCTTCTTTGCTCTGCTCTTTTGGGTGTACAGAAGAGGCAACCTTCCTGGACTTAGGTGTGGGTGGGTCGTGTTTAGCCTCTTTTTTGGTGAACTACATAATTAAAAAAGCAATCTTTTGTCACGACCTTTTACTCATTTCAATATTTATTTATATGTTGCTTCGGTTTCCACTATGATTTTTAATATGTCAGTCTTTGTTTATTTCTCTTAAGGTCTTTGTTTATTTGTCATAACAGAGTATACTTTTAATATGAACTTTAAAAAAAACAAACAGAAGCAAAAGCAATAGCACCACAAAAGACAAATGAAGGCAAAAGATAACAGGGCATATCGTGTAAACATTCTGAGACTTCCTTTAAGCCGCCATTGCAACAGTACGTTCTACAATTTCGATTGCCAAAAAGAAAGTGAAAAAAGGAGCCATTCATACGTAGACAAAAGCAGAGATAAATTAATAAGAAAGCTAGTGAACACACACCATTGTTTCAGCCGATACATGGCTTGAGGGACATGTTTGTGTGTGTGACTTTGATTAGATCATGGAAGTGTTGACCCAAATGAAAATGAAAGAAAGTTAAAAGATTTGAACTGCTGAAATGGAAAAATAAGAGCAGATCACACTAATATGACTTAAAAACAATGTAGAATTGGTTGACTTTGGTAAATGTCAACACTTATCTTATTCAATAATCTAAGTATGCCTTTTGACCAGAAATGGGTTATGGTTCTTGGTAAAGTTAATGTTAGTATTAGTAAGAGGCAGTATTGAGTATGGAAGGGATTTGTTCTATCAGATAAGAGAAGATAAGAAGGAATCTTTGAATTTGACAAGTATAACTTTCCATCCCCACTTGGCTTATCAGCCTCAAACTTCAATACAAGAAATAACATCAATGTCTTGTTGCTTGCTACAGGACTATTCAATCACTAATTACTTGAGCTTAATGAAATTTGTATAGTGGTAGAAAAGGAACTGATTTAGATATGGGGAATATGGAATAACATGAATTATGCAAGGCAAAGGCATCTGCTGTAGTAGAACCAGTCCAATCCAAAGAGTGACAGAGGCACTTTTTCTACTATCCTCGAGAATCTCTTTTAGAGTCACAAGCAGTACAGAATCATACAAATGCGTGCTTTTTTATTCTGTGAATGATGCTAAATACAATTTCTGATGAAACATGGAAACCAAGTTCACCAAGCTGTTTAAACTTGTATTATCATACTAACTTATGTTTGGGATCCAATATGCATTTGCTCACAAACCATTTACTTTATGTTCACAGGTGAAAAGAAAGACTGATGTGAAACTTTCCGTAAATGTCGGAATAAAGGAATTTGTGTGGTATGTTCCTGCTTGCAAAAACCCGTCATTCATCACCAGCAGCACATATCCCGAGTAATCATGACCTGACTCGCACATATTCTTACCTTCAGGTGCCCAGTCCTGCATGATCAGTCTACTTGCTTAAAAGCATCTGAATTTACATTTCTTTTTTCCTTACAAAAACATGAGCAATGTAAAATTATAATTTTCTGAAGCATAGTTTGTATTTAATATACTTCTTGCTTAGAAACTGGATTTTCTGCACGTCATATCTGACAAATTCAAACACAGACTTGGAAACAATCGCCATTGTGATTGTTCAAAATGAATATGTAAAATGTTGAAACGATTTGTATATGTTTGTAACACTGTCACATTTGAAACAATCAATCCGTTGCAATCAAGAGAAACTTTTATCTACACGGTACACTAAAAAAAAGTAGGACTTGCACGGTATCAGCTTCAAGGGGTACTCCGAACATTGTAGCCTTTGCTCATACTGCTGTTATAACTTAACTTCATCCTAAAACAGATGGAGAGGAATAACCAACTTTTACACCTTTGTTCAGTTTCAGGAGGATCCTACATTCTTTGAAAGGTATAGAATCCTTCAAGACGTTCCTGACTATTACAAACCTTTGCAGGATGAATTGCTGAATATTGCATGAGAAGCACTCAGTAATACGCTTTTCGAGGGTTGTTCTGTGCAAGAGAACCCGAACACCATTAGCACAAGTTTAATCTTGCAACAATTCAGTAACCACATGATAACTTCAAACAACATATCGATGGAAGAACAAGATATTATACCAGAGGATTAGGTCTATATCGATAGCCAAGCATCATCCGCTTTTTATACTGCTCATAGATATCATCATCTGGGGCCACCTCACCGGGATTCTGAGCACCAACACCCAAGTTGTCTTTCTTAACATTACCAGCTGCAATTGGATCTGATATACCATTCCTTGAGCTCCCCAAACCCTCACCTGGGAATCACCCAATATGTCAGTAGAATACAAGCAAGCGTAATATTGTGCAAGGATAAGTAAATCCATATACTTCTTGGAAAAATAAGTAAATCCATATATTGCATGCATATATATGTTTTTTTTTTTTTTTAATTTTTCTTTTCCTTTTGGGTAGGGTTTCTTGCCTTCCTTCCAACCCATTTTTGACAGAAGTTTATGCCCAACATTATCAGCCTGGATTCTAGCCTTCTCTGCAGCTTCTCTAGCAGCTTTTTGAGCCGCTGCATCATTACAGTTAGACATAAACTTCTCAAGCTCCTCCTGTGGAATGTAGTCACCCATGTGATGACCTCTTTTTGCAGAAGCAGCTGTGAAGTGAACAAATTTAGAAGTTAGTGAACATACAAGGGAAAACATGGAGATCATTTTCCAGCACACAAACAACACAGACGAAGAAAAAAAGAACCTTGAAGTGAAGCAGGTGGAGGCATCTCATCATTGTTGTATTTAGGCTGTCTCTTTCTCTCTTCCTGAGCAGCCTTCTTCATGTAGAACTCCATCATTGCTATTGGATCAGAACCAGATGAACTAGAGTCACCTGCATCGTAGAGTAGATGAAATTGCCAGTAGGGATGACAATAGGAAGGCCCAAGGGCTTAAATTTAGGTGTTTTCGCAGGCTTAGACCGACTAGAGATTCAACTATTCCAAGCAAAACGATGCAAAAACAAACCGACCAAAGATCCAACCATTCTAACCAAAACGATATCGTTTTACATAGAAGAATTAGGTATCAGATGAGTCTGGGCAGATAAGTCTGGGCTTAGGCAACCCAAGCCCGAACCTAATTAAAGAAAGACGTTTTATACTTTTAATTTTTTTAAAATTTATCTTTTAAAAATTGGCACGGCTGGCCCATGGACTCCATCCCTAATTGCGATCACATATTAGACAAGTAGTTAAAGGATTCTTGAACAAAATAAATCCCATCTTAGCTAAAGGAAACATGACATCAGTAAAAGCAAATTTCTTGGAAAAAAAAATTCATAAACAGAATCATACAATAGTACTTTTCAGGGTGGGTTCTCTGAGAGGATTTTCATTAACCAGCAATCTTTACAAGAGCAGAGAGATCCAAAGGCTTTTTACACTATAACTTCGCGCATGTTTGTTTCACTTACCTGTGTCTACATAAACTCAATTTCTTTGAAAATGGAAGTGCACAAAACATACCATTAACAGTTCTTCCAGTAGATGTTTGTGCAGAAGGTCCGGAATGGGGCTCTTCACTGGCTTCATATAAAGCTGAAGCAGGAATTTGGTAATTTGCTTGCTGATGTGACCTTTGAGAAACATCCGCGGATTTAGGAACTGATGCGCTGATCCCACCTAGAAAAGAAATCTTGGAATGATGACATTTTGCACTATGGATGAAAATTGACTATTGAAAGGGAAATATCAGACAAAATAAAACAGACATGAAGACTTGACCCTTAAAACAACGCAGAAAAAATACTTAACTGTCAAATTAATTAATTTAGTGCCTTATATAAAAACAGGACCTAAGGTATAACTAAAACCATGTTGGATAAACCCCGAAGTAATTAAAAAACATATATCCACAAAATGTGGGGTCACCAAATTTTGGCATCTTGAACAAAAGTGGTGGGTACATAAGAGTCAAAAAATTGCAAAAAAATACTAAGATATAATTGTATTCACTCCGATAACCATAAATAAATCTAATGAACCTTAAACATCTTTTTTTCAAATTTTTTTGAAGGAGAACCCCTAACAGCTCCATCTGGAAGTACATTAGAATAGAAGGGTAGCAGACTAACCACTGGCTGAAACTTTGGAATCCTTGGTCTCTGAAAAGAACTTTTCCTCCTCAGCAAGTCGATGCTCATAATATTTATAGTCTGAGCAGTTCTTGTCAAATAGAAATCTAGAAGCAGCTCAAAAGATGTCATGGAAATAAATTATTGAACTTCCACATGCAGAGCATGAGATTAACAATAAGATCCGTGTGTACAAAAATGGCAGTATAGAGGGCGTACTTAAAAGGCGTGTCACCCGGATTCTTCTGTCGTGTGATATCCTCAAACTGCCTCCCATTCTTTGCAACAAAACTTGCTAGTTTGTCCGCAACTTTCTTCACTGTGGGATCACTTGGGAACAGTAGTGCTGCACATCACTTATAAAACTGATTAATACCGAGAGCATGAACAATGGAATGCAAATTACTCTTTTTAGCAGGCGTGCCACATATGCCAAATCTTTCATTGAACATCTCTTTCCACCAATGTTGATTGATTATACATAAGCTGCATTCATGAGACGGGAAATATTCAAGAATGTTTTGTACTCTTCAATTTCTAGTTCAAGATTATGGAAGGGAAAAGGAGATGCTCATCTTAATCTCGTGCACATAACAATTAGGACACATTACACTTATCAAATAAAGGATCAGTGTATGACGCACTCATATTGAAGCTTTAAAAGGCAAAAGAAATGTATAGTTGTTTTAGTCAATAGTATAGAACCCCACTAGGCGAATCACTTAAGAGGAAGAGATTAAGGGAAAATATCATATAATTGAAGTTTTCTTGTCAAGCATCTTTTGAACTGGGAGGGATATCATGGTTAAAAATAAAGGAAAGAGGGTTTGTAAGACAAACAGTGACTAACTTAATGACTTGGAGCAAGTTCCAATAAGTATGCATTAGGTAATCAATAAGAGTAAACATACATGAACTACAAATGAAGCTATTTGGCATGCTTTGCCTGCATGTGTATGGCAATACAAGGGATATGAAACTACAGAAAGAATGCAGATTTAAATAATGACTAAATAATGGTGTCCTCGTTAATATCTTGTCACCCCAAGACACCATGTACCCAAGATCAGCAATTGAACTTCCATTGAACTCCAACCAGATGAGAGGAAATCTATACAAGCAGTAATTACCAACATCAGTATGTCTGGATGGCAGTTCATAGGCATCTGGTTGACCCAACTTCTGCCTTTTTGCATCAACTGGGACATTTTCAGCGTCTAATTCATCTTCATCCTCCTCATCAGCACCCAGCTTAACAGCAGGTGCAACAAGCTTTGACTTCTGTTTCAAGCTGAATGCAAGTTTGCCTCCTGAAGCTGCTTGTGAGCTCCCACTAGCATCATTACGCTTCAATTGCATGTTAATTTTACCAGCAGAAGACTTGGGTGTCCCTGTAACAATCGGCTTGGGTTTAGAATCCTTTGCTCCAGCACCCTTCTCCTTCTCCTGGGACTTACCCTGCTCCTTTCCCTTGTCTTGTTCAAGCTGCTTGAATCTCTCCATGAAAGATCCATCATTAACGAAAAGACTAGAAGGGGCACCTTTATCCATTGCCAACGAGTTCAGTATGCACAGGCTGCTAGCAGGAAGTCAATGATTAACAGGCAAGCTTTAAATATACCAACACAATTACATGACTTGCGGCACGATCTCAACACTTGCGAGTTTCATCACTTCATAATAAAGAAATTATGGGGGTTTTTAGGTGAATACAGAATCAATAATGTAAGATACCGGAATAACCCACGGTCCTGTAATAACCTATGATAGCTTATTATTCACAAAATACTAAAACCTTCAAATCAGAACAGCTATAGTCTCCATATCTCGCACATAAGCAACCTCACAAAAGAGGATAAGTGAATTGGTTCGTTTTCTCATCATACTTGTTTACCGGACTCCTCATCTCCCAAACGCTGACACTTAAATAAATCTTTGCAACATACACCAATTAGATTGGATCTCGAAAAAGGAATCTTTTTTCTGTATAATTTAAGAAAACAAAATCAATAATATTATTCACGGAGCAAAATACCTCGGAACCCACTCTCGCAGAACCAAAATCGAACTACGTTGTGCCCAAAAAACATAACACGTTTCAAGCATAGAATACGGTAAACTTTCAACTAAAATCACAACCAAACATAATCACAAAGCCCTAGAAGCGGCTAGACAAGCATTTGAATTGCATCTAACAATATAACCCTAATCGAAATTTCAATTGACAACAAAGAAACAAAAGCCCGTGGAAATCTTGAAAAAGATATACCAAATTAAACCAAAGAGTGACCCAGAGCCAGGGATGCTTTCAGGCGATTCGTGATCACAGAGACGTCAAGAGCAAATCGGAGATTGAATTAAATAACGACAAATATTTTCTCAAGCCAAAGCGCAAAGGTGTACGTTCCGCGATTATATACCACGTCTTGGTGTAAGCTAATCAGCAAATAACTAGACTTACTGGAATTTGGGAAATTACATGTACGGCCTTGCATTTACTAATTTATAATAATAAGGCTATCTGTGTTATTTTTCATTTCTAATTTTTAATTTTAAATTCATTTAAAAACAATCATGTTTTTATTTTTGTTCTTTGTTTTGTTTCTTCCTATTTTAAAAAATTATAAAATTTATAAAAAGTGAGTAATTATTTAATATATTAATTTTAATAAGAATTATGAATAATTAATTAAATTAATTATTAATTATGAATTATGAATATTTAAATATTTAATTTAAATAAAATTTAATTTAATAATTAAAATATATAAAAAATAATTATCAATCTTAATAAACAAACTAGGTAGATGCTTGTAGGTTTGGTTTAAGTCTAGTTCGGGATTCGAATAACCTTTTCATTTAATTTAAATAATTTTATTTTAAATAATTTTATTTAAATTAACATTATTCAATTTTTAATTTTAAAAATATTAATAATAATATCATTTCAAACAATTTCAATTTTAATTTTTTAAAAAATAGTAATTCAAGATACTTGCAAATTTGTTTACCAATGTTTAAAAAACTGCATTGAAAATTAAATAAGTAAAAAAAGGTATAAAGTTTAAAAATACACCGTTTTAAAATCAGTTAAAGATTAAATAAATTAAAAAGTAAACAAAAATTTATTTATTTATTTTAGTTTATAAAAACTTATTAATTTACAAAAATTAACCAATTAATACATTATAATAATAAAAATAATTAAAATAAATCAAATTGAAAAATTAAAAACTGAACTTAAAAATTTAACGATTTAAAGATTTTATTGTTTAATTGAATAAATTTGGAAAATGTTAATTATTATTTTTACTCTAATTTAATATTTTAAAATAATATTATTTTAAACAATGCCATACAAATTTATTTATAAAGATGACAAATTATTTATTTTAAAATTAAAAATAAATTAACTCAAAACTCAAGTCTTCTAAACGATATCATTTTATTTTAAAAAAAATTAGACCTCAAACTAATTTTAACCTAAACTAACGTAGTGTTTGGTTAGTATCTGAGGACGCGAGGACGGAAGACAAGGACATAACCGTTCTGTCCTTTGTGGTGTTTGCTTGCCGTCTTCGCTCATTTTTTTTCCGTCTTCAGAGAAAAATGACAGAAACTTTTGTTCCATCCAAAATTTAGGTACGAAAATTCTTGTCCTATGGACAAGAATTAGAAACGCCAAAAATAGTCGCTCATCTTTCTAAACCTAACACCAATAATAATATTAATTAATATTATTAATTAATATTTGTTAATAATATTAATTAATAATATTATTAATTATTATTAATTAATATTATTAATATTGTATTAATTAGTAATAATAATAATAATTAATTATTATTAATTATTAATTAATACAATATTATTAATATTAATTAATAATACTATATTATTAATATTAGTTATTATTAATTAATAATAATATTATTAATTAATATTAATTACTTATTATTAATTCCAGGATAGGACACTGATTTAGCTAGACCAGGGATATGAAATTGCCACCCGTCCAAACGGCCTAAACTGGGCCCC
>JANTPM010000009.1:31973395-31996671 GCA_025434745.1 Erythroxylum divaricatum | reverse complement strand
AGGCATAAAAACTTCTATAACACAATTCATATCCGAAAACACTCATTGAATTCATTTTAATATTTCTAATTTCCACCAAAAGTTCGAGGTCCAACAATAGAGGGAGTAATGGTAGATTGACGATGGAGTTGCATGGTGTCTGTAGAGGAGTCAATGATGTTGGACCTAAGGCAAGTCGTCTAGCCCAAGGACTTAGATGAATGGGCAGAATTTTTTTAGGGCCACCAGAGAATCGGAGATCTGGGAGGCTTGAACCCAAGCTCAGAGAGAAGTGAAGTTAGCCAGAGGACTTCAGTAGAGAGCTGAGAGAGAGCATGGTATTCGGCCTCATTTCTGGATCGTGCGATCACTGTCTGTTTCTTGGAACTCCAGAAAACAAGGTTGTCGCCAAGGAAGACACTGCCACTGCTGGTGGACTTACGATTGTCGGGAGAGCTGGCCCAGTTAGAATCACTGAATGCCTGAAAATCAAGAGGAGATGGCGACTATCAGAATAGTAACCTAAGATCGGAGGTGCCTTTCAGGTAACGAAGTACTATTTTGAGGGCAACCTAGTGAGGAGTGAGAGGAGTCGAGAGAAATTGACTGAGTTTATTTACCATAAAACTGATGTCAGGGCGTGTATTGCAGAGGTATTAGAGAGCACGAACTAGGCTTCGATATAGAGAAGGATCGACAAAAGGGAGACCTTCATGGTAGAGAGTTTGAGCCCCGTGGAAGCTGGAGTGGAGCAAGGCTTACAAAACAGCATGTTAGCCTGGGTAAGTAAATTCTGAATGTATCCACTCTGAGAAAGAAATAAGCCTATATGGTTTCTGTAAACTTCAAAACCTAAAAAATAATGTAAATTGCCCAAGTGTTTAAGAGCAAATTCTGTATTGAGTTTTGTGATAATTGAATTTATCTGTGATGTGTTGTTGCCTGTGAAGAGAATATCATCCACGTAGACCAACAGAATGAGGAGAGTACCATTGGTATGTAGATAGAACATAGAAGTGTCAGCTTTGGACTTATGAAAACCCCATTGGAGAAGAGCAGAATGGAGTTTGTGATACCAGGCCCTTAGGGCCTGCTTCAGGCCATAAAGGGCTTTAGAGAGTTTGCACACATGATGAGGGAGAGAGGCATTTTCAAAACGTTGAGGTTGAGTGACGTAGACAAGTTCACTAAGGTCACCATTTAAAAAGGCATTATTAATGTCGACTTGCTGAATGCCCCAATTGTGGGAAGCAGCAAGGGATAAGACTACCTTGATAATGGAAGCTTTAACCACATGAGAGTAGATATTCGAGAAGTCAAAGCCAGGTGTTTGGGAAAAATCTTTGGCCACAAGACCGGCCTTGTGTTTAGCTATAGTGCCATCAGCAGTATACTTAGTTCGAAAAACCCATTTAGTGCTGAGAATGTGCATAGAGGGATCATAGGGTACCAAGGTCCACGTCTGGTTTTTCTGAAGAGCAAAGATTTCATCACACATAGCATGATACCAGACTGGGGTGACAGTGGCAGGTTCTGTGGAGGGTAGAGAGTGAAGAGAGGCAGAGTAAAGTTTGGGTTTAAAAATGTCGCTTTTAGATCTGGTCTACATAGGATGGGTAGAGGTGACAGTGGGAGGAGCATGGTGGATAGTAGGGTGAGAGGAAGGGGGTAAAATAGGTATAGAGGCTGAAGTGGTTGAGGTAGGTAGTGGAGAAGAAGAAATAGCAGTAAGAGGAAGAGTAGGAGATGGAGGGAATACCTGAGGATGCGTTGTAGAGGAAGGCATTGGAGGTGATTCTTGCACAAGAGAGCTGCTGGAAGATGGCCTAGGATTAAGAAATTGGTGCGGAGAAACTGCAGGTTGTAAAACAGTTAATGGTAAACTAGGAGATGAAGAAGATGTAGTTGAGGTGATGGAGAGAAAAAGGGTAGGATAAGGAAAATCAAGTTCATTAAATTCAACATATCTAGAGATATGAATTTTGCCTTTACTGGTGAGACATTTGTAACCTTTATGAACAGGGTTATATCCTAGGAAAATGCATTTTGTAGTATGGAAATTAAACTTGTGAGGAAAATAGAACCGAAGATATGGAAAATATGAGCAGCCAAAGGTTTTGAGATAGTTATAGTTAGGCTTTTTGTGATATAGGAGTTCAAATGGAGAGAGGTTTTGTAATTTTGCAGAGGGTAGGTTGTTTATGAGAAAAGTGGTTGTAGTGAAGGCCTCAAGCCAAAACCACAAGGGTAGATGGGCATGGGCCAATAATGTGAGCCCTGTTTCAGTAATATGACGGTGTTTTCTTTCAGCTATGCCATTTTGTTGGTGGGTGTATGGACAGCTGGTAGGTGTTTGGATTCCATGCTTAGTTAGAAAAGGCAAGAAGGCTTTATATTCCCCAACCATATCTGTGTGTAAAGCTTTGCTTTTGTTGTTTAATTTAAGCTCAATAAAGGTTGCAAGAGCTTCGGATTTAAGTTTTAGTGGATAAAACCATATGAATCTAGTGTAAGCATCCACAAATATTATATAATACCTATGGCCTTCAGTTGATAGCAAAGGGGAAGGACCCCAAATATCTGAATAGACAATTTCTAAGGGATTTTTGGCAAAAATATCATGAGTTTAAAAAGGTAGTTTATGAAGCTTTCCTTGTTTGCATGAATCACATAATTTAAAGTCTTTGATATTAGGATGAATTTTCATTGAATTAAGAACCTGTTTTAGTACATTGGATGATGGATGACCGAGTTTAGAATGCCAAATATTAACATCATTCGTAGACAACTGAGTAGAAAAAGTTTGTGGGTGAGGAACTAAGCTAGAGGTGCTTGAAGAAGAGGATGACAGTGGAGTGTTCTTTGATTGAGTGATGAGCTGAGTTGGAGTGAGAACATCAAGGCTGTATAGGTCATCCCGAAGCATCCCCTTGAGAAGAATTTTTCTCGTGCCCTTGTCCTTGAACAAACACATAGTGTCAGAAAATTCCACAATGACATTGTTATCTTTTGTGATTTTAGAAATACTCAACAGATTTTTATTGATACTTGGAACATGAAGTATTTGATGTAAGGATAGAGGTGTGTGTTTGTTGTCTTGAAATTGAATATAAGATGAGCCAATATGTGTAATAGGGAGAGAGTTTCCATTGCCTATTGTGATGTGGTCGTTACCAGTGTAGTCTGAACTAATGGAGAGATTATTAAGATCGGCAGTAACATGGTTTGTGGCTCCAGAGTCTACATATCAAGTAGAGGTACTAGGTTGATCAGAACTAGCATTTGTTTGAGCTAAATTGGTTAGTGGTGACCCATTGTATGTGTGGTGTGAACCAGGATTTTGAGAGTGTTGTTGTATAAATAAATTTGGTTGCTTCACTTACTGACTTCCATGCCATGACTGGTCAAAACGCTTGTAGCATCAAAGGACGTCATGACTCGGTTTTTGACATAATTGGCAGTATAGGCGATTGACACCAGTCCATCGTCCTCTGCCACGATCCCCTCTTCCTCTAGGAGCATGACGACCTCCTTGATTGCAAAATTGAGTGTGATTTCTATTAAATGATACAAGATTGGTTGAAGGAGAAGAAATAGTTAGAGTGTGAGATGCTGTATTTAGTTGTTCCAGTCTGGTTTCATGCATCATAAGACTATATTGCACATCTTGTAGAGTTGCATTCTTCATTGTGTGAGTTAGGAGAATCACAACTGGGTCATAATCATGACCCAGACTATTTAAAGCACTTAGAATAAGCTCATGATCTGGAACTGCATGTCCTGCTATCATAAGAGAGTCTCCAATTGATTTTATTTTCTGAATGTAATCTGAAATTGTCTGTGAACCTTTTTGAATTGTTGACAGTTGTTGTTTTAACTGCAGGACCCGAACCATTGATATTTACGCATACAAGTTTTTTAATATTTTCCAGCATTCAAGGGAGGTAGAGGAATGATTGACCTGACCTACCACATCCTCACCTATTATTGAGAGTAGCCAACAAAGAAGTAGCTGATCTGATCTGCGCTATAAACGGTATTCTAGATTTGCAACAGTTTAAGGAGCTTCTACTTGTGTTGGAGCAGGTTCTGTGATAACTTGTGGAGGTGGAGACACATCTGATGAAATGAAATCTTCTAATTCAAGAACTCGGATTGCTGCTATCACCTGTGCTCCAGTTGATGAAATTGGTTCTGTCCAATTTGATTGGCAGGTTGAAGTTTAATGTTTTTGCCAAAGTTGGAAAGTCTAGCAAAGGGGTGGTAGTTTGTGATTGTCGAGTTTGATTAGAGGTTGAGGATGAATATTGAGCCATTGTGACGTTGGTCAGTAGGGTGGCTTTGATACCATGAAGCGAAAGGAAGAAAAGAGAGTGTAAAGTGTAAACCTTTCTGCTTGCTTATTTTATTTGCATCAAGTGTAATATATATGGACTGAAACATTCTAGACTACGAGATTTTTATTCTTTCTGAAGTAACAGAAATTAGCTATATACAGTTGGGAGTTTGTTGGAAGAGATTGTCTTCAGTGGTAGCAAGTATAGAGGGAGCAATGGTAGACTGACGATGGAGTTGCGTGGTGTCTGTAGAGGAGTCAATGATATTGGGCCTAGGGCAAGTCGTTTGGCCCAAGGATTTAGATGAATGGGCAGAATTCTTTAGGACAGGATCCTTTAGAGTAGCTTGCTGGTTTATTTGACAATGGAGAAATCGAAGCCTTTTTGAAACGGATTTTGTTTGGCCAGAAGCAGGTACTCGCATAATTATGGAGTCTGTAGAGTGGATTGACAGAGCAAGGATAGTGCAAAGATGTGTTCTACGGATTCAGGGCTGCCTAGTAGGAAATTTAGTTGGTTGGGTTAAACCGACTGAGGATTGGGTCAAGATAAATTCGGATGGGGCAGTCAAATAAGAGTCTAACATTACTACGGCTCGTGGTTTAATTAGGGATTGTCAAGGGAGGTGGTGCGGAGGATTCCTTCACCACATTGGTAGGGGATCTCCTTTAACGATGGAACTCTGAGGCGTCCACTCAAGTCTCACTCTAACTTGGGCGCTTGATTATAAAAGAGTAATAGTTGAAATGGACACTCTCGAGGTAATTAACATCCTCTCCTCTTTCAATACAACAATAACTGACGATAGTTTGTTGGTAGGTTCAACTCTAACAGGTGTATCGCAAAGTAGATCAGTGTTCAGATCGGATGACTTCTCTCGTAGAAATTTTAAGCCCAGAGCTGCATATACTTTAGGAACCCCCCGGTGACTGTCCGGGAACTCCTTCATCGAGACCTTCTTCTTCCAATCCGCTAAGGGGTTTTTTTGTCAAAAGCAATCAGTATAATCCATATCCTGACTGGCTCGCATTGTTGTTTGTTCTTCTGTGCTGCAGTTTTCAAATTTAGCTGTTAAAACAAGAAGACTTTTTGACTACGGGAGTCAACGGTTAAGTCTCGGTCAGTTGAAAATCGTAAATCTTTGTCGGATGATAAGATTTTTCTGGGTTTTTCGAAAGTTTTTCTCAACATGAGAATCAAATATAAGGTTCAGTATCTGAAGTTCAGGGTTTACTCTGGTTCAGAGATGCAAAAAATTGATGAGACCAACAATGGATTCTGCTCTCATGGCTTATGAGGTTGGAGATATGAAACTTTTCCTTCACTATTGCTGATCTTGATATGATAAACATAAAGAAGCAATATTGATGAAGTTTGTTAAGCTACTTGCCAAGTGCACTAGTGCTGGTTATACACGAGTAGCTTAGTTATGGAACTATTTACGTGCAGGACACGAGAAGGTGAAGGAAGAAACTGAGAGGGCAAGGCGAGAAACGTTTCGACTGTTAAGAGATTTGGACATGTTGTGGTTTTTGAAGCTCTGCACATTATTCATTCTCTTCATTTCAATCATTTAGTTTGGAAACTCCTCCATATTAGTTGTTCTTAGTTTCCATCGTTTGATTCTATCGATTTGTAATACTAAGATTGAAACGTTAATGAATCAACAGGTTGATTCAGTTTTCATTCAATCTGTCCATTTAATTGGTGAAGGAAAGGAATCTCAAATCCCTACTGATCCACCTCCAATGAACAATGGTGGAGGTTGCGTGCTGCTGTTGCTCATCCTTTTGTGATTATCATCCCTGACATCTTTTCCGGGTTATCTCAAACTTTCTTTTTTAGGATGACCACAAACAACTTTAGGATAAGAAACTGTAGCAAAATGCCAAATTTGGTTGCAGATACGTTACTCAATAGCAGCAGAATTACAGAAGAGACAAAACAGAGCTTGTATAGGAACGAGTTTGTAACTACAAGATAGACAGGTTCAGGTTTTAACGCTTATTACTCTGATAAAGACGGTTCATATCCTCCAAATCACAAGTCCAGTCCTCCATTGCCGTAGCTAAGTTCCGTCAAAAATGGCAGTCACAATAACTCCTCTGCCACTATTTACTTTTTGTCCAGAAACTCTCAAATGAAAACAAATTTAAGAGCAAACTAAGGACACTCAACAAAGATATTCTAAATACAAGGCCTAGTCAATCGATTCAAAAACACTTCCAAAGTCCTAAATCTTTCATCTTTGTTGATCATACAGAATAAGCACGAACCTGCAAATTCTCCTTTAACATAACATAATCAAAGAGGTGAGGTTACTCATTATTTTTGTTACAAAACTGTAAAAACATCTTTATGGAATATAAATCCGCAGTGATACAGAACAACCCCAAAGTAACAAAACAACTCGAGATAATCTATGTGATTAGAAACCAGACTGAAAGAGGAATGTACATGTACATCAGTCATCGGAGATCCTCTAGTCAACCCGCAAGTTGCAGAGCATGATATCCAAAAGCCTATACCACATAACCCTTGCCCGTGGATAGATACTAGTTGTGTAAGCTCTTGACTCTCTGTAAAGATCCTCCATGGTTTCTACAAAAAGATTCAAACTTCTCAGAGGTGGAAAATAAAGAGTCAAGGGTATTGCAGAGAAAGCCACCGTGAAAAATAGCTGTAACATTATCTCCGGCAACCAAACCACAAACCGCTAGATCCGTTCTTGAAAAAGAGACCTTAAAGGCAAAAAAGGGCTTTGAAAAGGGATGTTTGTGTATGTCCAAGAGAGACGAGTGATAGAGAAAATTGTGGAACAGGTTTCAGATATAAGGTTGCTGTATTGCTGAGCAAGTTCGAGGAAGGGTAGGTACAGATTTGGTTGTACGTTGAGGAAAAAACTAAGAACAGACTCGGCAAAGACCGGCAATTTCTGGAACTTACACACAACAAAACAAAGTACATGACTTTTTTTGTTATTTGACTGCAGATAAGTAATTCCGATTAGATTCCAGAGCCTAGCAAACATGATGTTTGGGATTGGGTAAGCTTTTGGTATATAACAAAGTTCCAACCTTTCTAGTTACTTTATTTTGTTACAAGATTATAATTAAGCAGTAGAAAGAACCAGCGGCGTATACTGGTAACCATGGTTTGGTAAAATCCACAGGTTTCGTGCTTCACCATAATTAACTCATGCGCTTTTTTGTTTTATTTGAGGTTTACAGCTTAGCTGTTGGGTAGCTTCTTGAAAATTCCCTCCACCAAATTTCTATGGATAATGCTCTAAAGTAGTTTTGTAGATGGGCAAATGACATCTCTTCCCTTTCCGTCCACGACCTGTCTATTTCACTCATTTAATGTCTTCTAACTAGTTGATAAAAGTTTCACATGATTCTCAAGGAGCTCTTCTAGTTGCCTGTCGGTTCACCATAGTAGTTAGTGAATCATGGCCTTTCAAACTTGATCAGAAGACCCGTCAAGTTGTAATATTAACACAAATAGGGTCAATTAGTGATCAGAATGGACATGGTATAGGTCAGTTAGTGGTCAGAAAGGATATGGTATAGCAATTTAGCACCTACTAAGATTACGTGAAAGGGACGAGATTTTGTTCATACCACATGTCTGTACTGCATTTGATTTGGTACACATAAACATGGTAGGCGTCTTATCGGTTTTTTATAAAAGACGGAAACGTAGTCGGACGGACGGTCCCATGTCAGAAGGACACGAGTTGACTAAAGAAATGTAAAATGCAACTTTAGCTTCGCGAACGAAAAAGACAGTATCGGACTTCCTTTAGTGAAAACCCAAATCAGAGTACGAACGAAGCCCAGTTCCCATGTTCATGGAAACGATTTAGACCATTTTCTGTTTCTCTGGAGGCCCTCGATTTTACCAGCCCATAACTTGCGTTGTGTTTTTTCACGGATGAGACCGCGTGATATAAGAGGTAAAGATTGTTTTTTGGGTTCGCCGGTTTTGGGGGGTTGGGAAGACAAAACAACGTGCGAACTTGGATAGATATTATTAAATCCCCCAAAATCCCAATTCAGGGTTTATTCCCTTTTGGATCCTTCCTGTTTCCTTCCATTTTTTAAATTCATTTTCCCTTTTAACTCTTTGGCTTATTGAGATTCTTGATCTCAAGACCCCTTCATTTCTTGCGAGCGTCTGGCTCTTGTGTTCTATTGGTAAGTTTGAATTCTTAGGGTTTAATGACGATCTGCCATTTATTTTCCTGAATTTTTGGAGAATTTCAATAGAGAAAGACATAATGTGGAACCCAGACCCAGTTGTTTGTTTGTCTTATATTCTTTTAATTTATTCGAATCCAAAATGTTAACAATTTATGGTGTATTTTCCAATTTATCTTCTTTCTTGATCAGAGGTCAGGTGGGGAGTAGAGGGGATTAATAAAAGTTTCAATCTTTCAGACAATTGATTTGATCATTTTCCTTCAGGTGCCTGTCCTCGCGAAAGGAAACCCCGTCGACTCAGTTTGACTTGATCTCTGGTAATCGAAACCTGCGACTTTGTGGGAGAGATACTTATCGCTTGCCTTAGTTCACTTCCAAGGATATTGAAGTGTTCAGGTAATCTTGCCTGTTCATTGTTTCTTTCAATTCAATTGATGGTTTTGCCTGACCCCTTTGATTAAAACCTAATTATTTTAACATGCCAGAGATCATGCTCAGGGTCATGTTACATGCCAGTTGATATCTCATCTGGACTGGGATGTTTATAGTATAGTTGCCACTGAGCGGGCTAAATTTTATGTGAAGAATTCCGTGCTTCCTACGGTGCATCCAAAGAAAAATGCGGTTCGGAATCAGACTTGTTTTGTTCTTTTTACTATTCCACATAGTTCTCTTTGGCTGCATCTTGGCAGAGTCTGAAAGGAAAATTCCAGAAAAGCTAAGGTCAGCTCCAAACGAGGATGTGGGCAGAATCATATATGGAACTGGTTTAGAGAATGACATTAAGACTGAGAGCATGGCTAGTGGGATGGGTGAACAGAAGGAGAGTTATACTCGAGTTTCAATATCTACTGTTGCATTGTTCACATTGGCCATGGCTGCTGCTACTGGTTTAGGTGCGGTACCATTCTTTTTTGTTGAGCTAGATCCTCAATGGGCTGGGATATGCAATGGAATGGCTGCTGGTGTGATGTTGGCTGCCAGCTTTGACCTCGTTCAAGAGGGACAGGCTCATGGTGCTGGTAGCTGGGTTGTGATTGGGATACTATTCGGTGGCATTTTCATTTTGCTGTGCAAAAAGGTAATGTTAATGGACTTTGGTGTCTGATAGTGTTCTTATGTCAGTTGAAATTCATTAGTAATTTAGTGAAGTGTAATAGCTGAATGCTTTTTGTTCTAGTTTCTTGAACAATATGGGGAAGTAAGTATGCTGGACATAAAAGGTGCTGATGCAACTAAAGTTGTTCTTGTTATTGGGATTATGACTCTCCATTCATTTGGGGAGGGCTCTGGAGTTGGAGTTTCCTTTGCTGGTTCCAAAGGTTTTGCGCAAGGACTTTTGGTAACTTTGGCCATTGCCGTGCATAACATACCAGAGGGATTGGCTGTAAGTATGGTGCTTGCATCCAGAGGTGTTTCTCCTCAGAATGCAATGTTATGGAGTGTGATCACATCCTTGCCTCAGGTATCACATTTTGCTTTCGGATTTACTTTTGTGTAAGACAATGATGCGCTTCCATTATACTAAGATAACATTAGGGGATCCTTAAACCAGTTATTGATAAGACATAAGAAATTGCAGAATGAATGTGCTGTTAATGCTTAACAGGCTAAGATTTAGAAAATACACTCTGGATTATACATTACTGTGTTTCCATCAATTCAGATCGATAGACATACCAAATACTGGAAGAGGCATTGTTTATAAATGCAGATAAGTTTTTCAGTTGCTAGATTTTCTTTAGAGGAAATAGTCCTTGCCGATTTGCCTATTTTACCAACTTGTCAACAGTTAACAGATTAGCCACTTACTTGCAGCCCATCGTAGCAGTTCCATCTTTTATATGCGCTGATACATTTAATAAGTTTTTACCTTTCTGCACGGGATTTGCTGCCGGATGTATGATTTGGATGGTTGTTGCTGAGGTACTTCCTGATGCATTTAAGGTAATAATATATATGGCTTCGAAGAGCTGGTTCCTTTTGGAGAATGAAAATTCTTTGTTATTTGTGCATTTTTGGGTCACATAATCAACTGAATTCAATTATAAATTTTTCTTCTGCACACCTTAAAGAAAGACATGTTAATCTTAGAATCTATATATGCTTCTTTATATATCTGTTTAATTACTGGTTTATATTTGATACAGTGTTGTTTCTCACTGGCTTTCTGATTATAGGAAGCCTCACCTTCTCAAGTGGCATCAGCAGCTACAATCTCTGTTGCATTTATGGAAGCACTGAGCACTATTTTTGAGAATTTTACCCACAATTACGAGTGAGTAGCACTGTGACTTGGAAGTTTCTGAGAATTCATGGTTAGACTGAGAGGAGTCGTCTTGTCTTTAGCCTTTGAGATGCTCTAATCTTTGCCAAGTGCTGACTTTTATTGCCTTGTCCTGAGCCTGTCTCATTTATTTATGCTGCTTTTGCTTATCTTGCAGTTAATTTTTATGTAGGACTAAATCTCACTCTGTTATGTGCAGTTCAGAGGATGCTTCAGGCTTTTTCGTTTCGTTGCTTTTTGGTCTTGGCCCGTTGCTCGGTGGCTCAATTCTTGTTGCATTCGCCCTTGCATTTCATTTCCAGCATGCTCTTCTCATGGGTGCAGCATGTGGCATTGCGTTTGTCCTTGGTGCCTGGCGACCATTTCAGTTACTTGTGTCTCTAAAGATTGGCGTCGTAACCCTCCTATTTCTGTTTATTGCTGGAGCAGCATCTGTTCATATCTTGAGCTTCAGAATTCTAAATTTTGCAAGTCGTAAAAAGACATCTGGAAGTAATCTAACAACAGCTACCGACTTCCCGCTTAGTGTCCATACCCTCCAATCATTCCTGTCTTGTGGTGTTGTTGCCCTTCATGCAGTGGCCGAGGGGCTCGCACTAGGGGTGGCTGCACCAAAAGCTTACGGACTCGGTCGGCACATGGTCCTTCCTGTTTCTTTACACGGCCTTCCGCGGGGAGCAGCTGTTGCTAGCTGCATTTTTGGGGTTACCGACAGTTGGCACAGTGCTCTAGCGGCTGCTGCTCTAATCGGATTTGCGGGTCCGATGTCTGCAATCGGAGCAATACTTGCTGGAATTGACTACAGTGGTCTGGATCATGTGATGGTATTTGCATGTGGGGGGTTAATCCCAAGCTTTGGAAGGATAATTCAGAGAGCAGTGAGGTTGGACAAACAGAAAAGCTGTTGTGGGGTTGCAGTGGGATTGGGGTTAGCCACACTGTGTTTAACATGCACCAAGTTCGTTTGCTTGCACACACCTTACTGCAATTCTGCTCCAGAAGCTGTAAGATGATACAAAATGCTTTTGGATACTTGCATAAATACATACATTGTAGAGAACATTGTTAATGGGGATAGCTACAGAGGAAAACTCAGGTCAGGTGGAGGATGCCATGTTATTGTACACTAATTTACCATTATTTTGTGCTGCTGCTTATTTTTGGTTTCCTGTGTTTAAAAAGGACCCTTGACTAGTAGATGATATTTTTGTTATTTTTTATCCTATGATTTGGGAAGACTCCATTGAAGATGACTGCTCCATTCTTTTGCCCTACGAGTTTGATATAATTTATTTATCAAATTATTAGAAGTACTAATTTGATATATACTAATTGATGATAAATTGTTGTGAATAAAATAAATAAGGGTATAAAAAATATATTATGTAATTGGTTAATATAATTTAAAATAAAATTTAAAAAATGTAAAGTTAATCTATTCTAGATTAATTGAAATTGAAATTAAAATATCTATAAAATATTATGTTTATGTATGACAAAATATATTATTTTTAAAGATAAGATTACGATTGAAATGATAAAGGATAAATTAAAGGTAGTTAATAATATGGATAAATTAAGAGAGACAAGAGTTGGGTAATTTTGGGATGTTAAGAGGAGATATTTAGCAGCTTAAGTGAAAAGATGCGAAAATATCGTACTCAAAGAATGTAAGAGAAAAATTGAAGGCTAAGAAGAATTCAAAAGATGTGATAAAAAATGATACGACAATGTCAAAATTTACCAAGAACATAACACAATAAAAAACTTTGAAATGCTAGGATTCAAGTAAAAAAAATTCTTTGTAAATAAATCCCTGTAGTTCTCTTCAACTTTTTAACTCGTTTTTGTAATTAGCCTAAAAGGAAACTTTAATAATAATAATAATAATAATAATAATAATAATAATAATAATAATAATAATAATAATAATTTAAGGATAAAATTGTGTACTATTGGTCTTTCCTAGATTTTAGGTTTCAATGGATTTCTACTAGATAGTGTTGTCCTTGTATAAAATTGATTTATTATAAAAATTTAAATTTTAAAATTAAATTCATTTCATAAGTTTATAGTTTTCAAATTTTTTAACAATTATATAAACAAATTATTTATTAAATTAAATATAAATTTATGTTGAAAAAATATAATCCCTTGCAATAATATTATGACAAATTTGAAATAAATAAGTAATTGTTAAATTTTATTAAGATCTAAACAATACAATATCGTATGAATACTAATTAATTTAAAATAAATAAATAGAAATATAATTAAGAATTAAAATAAATTATATATTTATAAAATATATTAAATAGAATAATTTTAATTTTAAATAATTCAAACTTGACTTTTAATTTTTAAAATTTTGAGACGGAATGGGACTAATTCAATTTTTGTAATACAAAGTAATTGATTTTAATTATAATGACAAATATTATGTTGGACACGTGTCATGGTCTGGTTACGATAGCACGTAAAGAGAATGCGACCTCATTCGCTATCTATCTTTACTGTCTTTCCCTCGCAAAGGAGACATTCGAACCGTCGTCACGTCGGACGGACCTCAGGTTGCCTCCGGAAAGTTAAACTCTTTCCCTGTTTTTCTTGAACTCCACTTGTAGCGGACGATTGCATTCTTAGGATTCGCCATGAGATAATGATTAAGAACTTGAAATCTTAAATAAACCTTTGGTTTCGCTGCTCGTTGAAGGATATGCGTTACGATGGAAGCAAATCTAGGACTAGTCACGAGGAGGATGCATAAAAGCCCCTTTTCATTCTCCTAGGATCAGAGGAGTGATCTATTGTTTCTCACTTTTCAATGGAGTGGAACTGTAGAGAAACGTAAAGCCCCTTTCTTTTGAGATGATATTGATGCTCCTATAAAAGGTACTAGCGCTTTTTTACCTTATCTTCTTTCATCTTTTTTTTTTTTTTGGGGATGAAATTATCTTCTTTCATCTTTAAAAGCCTTGTTCCTGTCTTTTTGAAATGATGAATATTGTGTCACCAACCCATCAAAAAAAAAAAAAAGAAAGGTAGAATTATGAGCTTTTTGTTTCTTGAAATATAGATGCTAATCTGTTTCTTTTGATTTGCTTTCTTGCAAGATTATGTTGGTATTTGAGCTTCTTGTAACATGGGTATTTTTTAATGTCTGGCTGTCTAGGTCCCGCCTCTGTGGAGGGGGCAGACAAAGATCAGTATTTGTGGGGTACGAAGTTAACAACAATGTAGGCTACGTGGTGTTTCTTGTCTTTGCTACGAAGTAGGAGAAGTGTGTTTTTGTTGTCTTGGCTTACAAAGGCTTTTGGATTTTATCATAACAGCTGTGGAAGAATACATTTGAGTAACTTAGAGAGTTTTCCACTTGCTGCAGTCCCTGTTAACTCGTACAATCAACATGTTAGTGACTTTGCATTACTCTTATATTTCTCAGGAATTGACCAGAAACCCGTATTGTGATTGGACTGTGACGGGGGTAATTTACTAATGCTATATCTGTTGATACATGACCATTCTTTCATGTAGGGAGGACTGCTTAGCATGTAAGGATAGGGAAAGGTTAGGTACGGAAAGCGATTTGCTGAGGAAGAAAACGATGACAACAAATACAAAAATGAAAGCTTTGTGGAGTGTGTTTTACCTCAGAAACAGGTATGATGCTTGTGTTCATGTTATAGTTATTTATCTTGTCAGGATATCCAGTTTTTTTTCCAAGGTGTATTTATCTCTGCCGTTATCCGAATCATGCCCTGCCCTCTTTATCAGATTTCCTATTTCACCTAGGATCCTTTCTTTAGTGTATGTGCCCTGAAAAGTCAGATTTAAAGAACCAATTAGTCTCTCATCAGAGGGTAATAATGATTAATTCTGTCAGATCAAATGACATTGGTGATACCATTTTCTGCTAAGTTTGAACACTTTAGGCTTACTATAATCTAAGTGATTCATACCTGAAATGGACATGTCTAGGGGGTAGAAATGATGGTTTTCCGTTTTTTAACGTGATCTTCTCAGATTGTTAAGTAATGTAATGAGTCAATGTTACGAACGAATTTCAACCAATCACTTTCTACCAGATGAAACTGTTTCCATCATATCCTTATGAATGTTTGGTTTTAGTTAACTAACTGGTTAATTATGGTGAATACTGGTCTTTTACTCTATCAAAGATGAAGAGTAGATTAGGAGGGTGAGCAGGGCCTGTAAAATGCTATACCTCAAAGAGCAAGCAAGCAAGAGTAATTGGAAGACATGAAAAATTCGAATGCTTTAATAGCTTTTCATGTAAGATTAGAACAAGATCGCCAGAAAAGCAAGTGCTAAAAGGATATGGGTAGTCTGTCTGTATATCTTAAGCCTAGTAAGTAGTAACAAGTACTTCAGGCAGGGCTCTCTCTTTCTCTCTCAAACCACACGTGTTTTTGAAGTATAACCAAGACACAGAGCTAGGGAAGAGAGAGGGTGAGAGAATTATGTAAAGTGGAAGCAAGATTGTGCCTCAAACACACATGATTACCTTGCGAGTGAAGAAAAATCAATAGAAAAAGACAAGATGGAGTCAAAGACAAGAAGAAGACTAATTAACCATCTCTCTCTCTCTCTCTGTTTGTCTTGTCTTTCTGTCTCTGGTAAGAGATGAGGTCCCCCTCCAATCCGTTTTCCACTCTACCTTGCAACCAACAACAAATTTAATGTTTTCTCTTCCTTATTCATACCCATTTTCATATTGTAAGCAAAACCCCACAACCATCACCATCATAATCACTCTTACCATCTCATGAAGCCTCCTCTAACTCACTTTCTCTCTCTAGTATACACACTTATAAGCAGCATTATCATTTACCTGTACTATATAACTATGTCTCTATGCTTCAAACCATTCAAAGAACCAACCAAAAGAGCTCTGCTAGATCCCATCTCAAACTAGCTGTCCAAACAAACAATGAGGAAGCCTGATATGATTGGCAAGGATAGAGAGAGCACCAACAAAACCAAGCTTAGAAAAGGTTTATGGTCTCCAGAAGAAGATGAAAAGCTGATCAATTACATGTTGACGAACGGACAAGGTTGTTGGAGTGACATTGCCAGGAATGCTGGTCTGCAGAGATGTGGAAAGAGTTGTCGTCTACGTTGGATTAATTACTTGAGACCTGACCTCAAACGTGGTGCTTTTTGTCCTCAAGAAGAAGAGCTTATCGTCCACTTGCATTCCATTCTTGGAAACAGGTTTTCTTAATTACTTCCACTCCAGTTCTCTTTCAAGGTTCTCACTGCTTGATCTTCACATACAATGCAGTGATGCACATACTGTAAAATAATTTTCCGAGAATGTCTCTTTGACAATGTAGGTTCTTACAATGTGTTCAAAGGATGTTTATTCTTTATCTTCTAGTCTTTTATAAGCCTGAGATGCTATATCAATCAGAGTTGTATGTTTCCTTCCTGCCTGTATGTATATTCCTAATTCCTAAGCCTCAAGGTATATATATACATAGCTGGTTTGGATCGAAAACTGAACTGTTTAGATCTTCTCTCTAAATCTTCTAGTCATTTCGTTGCTGGCAAACACTTTTACAGTACCCTTCTCTAAAACTTTAAAGATGCAAATTTGAAACTTAAGGAGAACAACATGGACATGTATTTTTGGTAATTTAACATCACATTCATTTCCAAATCTAGTTGTAGACTAGTCATTTTGCATTGCACCATAGAAGATGGAAATGAGACTTCATTGACATTCTCGTTCAGTTGAACACATTAGGAAGATATTATCTATAACCACACATCTTCTAGCATCTCTGAGAATTGTTAATAATCAGTTATATTCTAAACAACATGGTCGACAGGTGGTCTCAAATTGCGGCTCGTCTTCCAGGAAGAACAGACAATGAGATAAAGAACTTCTGGAATTCCACCTTAAAGAAGAGGCTGAAGATGAATAACCCTAATGCCACGGCATCACCAAATGACAGTGATCATTCATCAGAGACCAGAGAATTTATGGGAAACATCATGACCATGCAAGATCGCGAACTTGCTGCCTTATGTATGGACTCAAACCCCGCATCATCCATGCAAGCTCTGATCACCACCGACCAGCTTGTTCCTTCATCTATGATGCGTTACCATTATGAGATGACCGGGGTGGCAAGTTTTCTTGACATGCCTACATGTTTAGAGCAACTGGAGGTAGGAGATGGGTTTTATGGTGACTGTGGTGCATGGGTGGGTAATAACAGTAGATCGGGCTTAGAGCGGGACATTTATCTTCCTCCATTGGAGAGTACAGGTACTCAGGAGACTAATGGTGTCAGTAATAATAGCATTAGTCCGAAAAGCAATCACAACAACCACCACCTGAATAGTAGCACTTGCTTCAACATCACTGATCGTCAGAGCTTTAAAGTGGAGGAAATATTGGGGCTCGAAAATCATTGGCATGGAGAAAACTTGAGAATTGGAGAATGGGATTTGGAAGGTCTGATGGAAAACATATCTTCCATACCTTTCCTTGATTTCCAAGATCATTAACCAGCAATACCCTCTAAGACCAGTGAACTACAAGCTATGTCCTAGGAAACTTTGAGCTATAGGCCTTTCTTCTACAACTAGCAAATCTCCATGTTCATTCTTCAATCTCGTTGGTAATAACTAGTGAGTGATCCATTCTCTTTGAAAGACTTGTGGGTTGAAGGTATTTTTTTGGACGAGTTGATACAATAATCATCGTTCATGTAAAACAAAATGTGAATAGATATGTAGATTAGTGAGAAGGGGAATAAAGATTTGTTGGTGATAAATAATCATGTAATGATATGTTAATAAGGGTAGTTCTTTTTATGTCTAACATTTTTGCTTCTGTAATCTCTATTCTACTAGCTTTGATCCGTTCCTAACTGCTTCAAGTTGAACCAAAAGTGTTTCTTAGTCTAATACAGTCATTGGTTTGAGCTCAAGTAGTCGTGTGTTGTTGGAAACTCATTCGAGACCTTCAACATTGGTTACTAGCAACTGATCATAAGCATGAAGTTACTGTACGAGTCAAGACACGTAGAAGAACAAAAATGATACTCGACGCCTGAGAGATTCGAACTCTCGCGGGGAAACCCCATGTACTTAGCAGGCACACGCCTTAACCACTCGGCCAAAGCGTCGCACTTGTGAGTCTTGTGAAGCTTTACAACCTCAATATTATAAATACAGTACTGAACTTAATATTGTATTAAGTTATAATGTAGTATTGGACTAATTTCAGTTAATATTGGATATTATTTCACTATTTTTTAAATTTATAAAATAGTCGTTGATTTTTTTGTTAAATTAAAAAATAGTTTATTATCATATTATACAGTTATACTGTATATTTTTATCTTATCTCTAAAAATCATCATAATAAATAATAATCACAATTTTAATTTAATTTATAAAATTAATTTAATTATTATTATTAAATATAATTAATTTAAAATATATAAAATCAAATCAATTTTGATATAACAATTAAAAATATATAAAACAAATATTAATTTCTACTTTTTTTCATAACAATTTGAGGTTTTCTCTTTTAAGCAATAGCTATTATATCTAATATTTTAAAAACTTAACCGAAATTAAGCTGATAAAACAAAACAAGATATTTTAGATTTGAAAGGTTAAATCATTCGATTAATTACTAAACTGATTTATTTTTATCAAGAAAATTTATTAAAATAAATCAAACTGAAAAGTAAAAAGATTGAACTAAAAATTTGTCTGATTCAAATTTTTTGCGATTGGAATGATCAGTTGAACTTTTTAGTCATTGCCATTTCTATATTAGTGTCAGTCTCAATATAATACCCTACTCGGCTTCAAAAGTAGCTTTCAAAAGGGTGTTCTACATCTAAAATCATAACACAAAAGATGAGATTAGAGTACCTCGATAAGGTATTTCAACCCTGTGTTACTAAATTCTGTCAAGCTGTTTAAGTTAACCCTAGATAAATGTATGAGTAAAATTTAATACAACAGAGTAAGAATTGATTAAACGAAATAGATGATCTGATTTGAATGTTTGGAAGTAATCAAAATGGGTCTACAAATTCAACTTTTTTCTTTTAATAATTATGAAACTCATAATCCATATTTTTAACATAAATTAAATAAATTAACGAGTTATTA
The DNA here is from genome assembly GCA_025434745.1 of Erythroxylum divaricatum. Lineage (NCBI taxonomy): Eukaryota > Viridiplantae > Streptophyta > Magnoliopsida > Malpighiales > Erythroxylaceae > Erythroxylum > Erythroxylum divaricatum. The sequence goes on along the minus strand of JANTPM010000009.1, from coordinate 31,977,694 downwards.
ATTATTTATAATATACATATAACAATTCAAACTAAATAATAAATTCGATTCAATCCTTATAAGTTTACAAGAAATAGGGCGTTTAGTGACGAAAATTATCGACGGAAAACGTTTGCATTCTGTCGGTAATATAAAATAACGACAGAAATTATTGACGACCCACGACATTATTAAAACGGTCGTATATAAATTGACCGATGGATCTAAATATTCCATCGGTAAATTTTAAATATTGATCATTTTACTGACGGAAAATAAAATTCTGTCAGTAAATAAAATTATTATTATTTTTTAAAATCTCTATCATCGTTGACGAGGTGTTCTTCAAGGCTCTTCCTTTTATCTTTAACAGAACTAGCCATAAATTTCTCAACCTCTTTGAGCACAACCAACCATTTTTTCAACATCTCTCTCTCGAAGCCTCTACAAGAAACCGCAGCCTCCTCTAGTCTGCTCACTGTTTGCTTAACGCTTCTATAGCTCCAATTCCCTTGAAATGCAATTGAAACTAAAGCCGCCAAACAGAAAATACCTAATGATTATACACTTCCCTCAAAACAAATCTTCTATAGCCTTAATAGACTTACAAGAAATATACAAGAAGCAAAATTCCAGATCAAAGAAATGCCTATAAATTACTAACACAGAAATGAGGCGAGCTGAAAGAAAGATTGAAGACGTGAACTAACCAGGATTTAGTAGAGTATTCAGAGAGCTTCCATTTACTGGACCTTATAGGCTTTCTTCAACAATCCTCGTTTCTTCTTCAACAACAAAAAGAATTCAACACATAAATCAATACTATATATGACAATCAAAAGCCCACCAAAAAAGAGTAATAAAGAAACTGGAGCCAAACAAAAAGCAAGAAAGAAACAAACTTTAGTTCTAGAGGAACTCACCACACGGGAGAGAAAGTCACTGGAGGAGGAAGAAGGCCGAAAAAACTGAAGAAGAAATAAAAAAGATGATTGTCTTACTTTTGTTCACTTGGCTGCTGCTCATCGTGTTTTACAATATTTGAAGGGAACCATTGGTTAGAGCTAGCTTTTGGAGGTAAGTTAGGCACTTCTAACATAGTATCAGAGTCAGTTTTTCTCGATGGTTTGAGGTGGTACCCGATTATGACCCTTTGCCCAATATGTCCATCAGATGTCCAGTCCTGCTCTGGACTAAGAGGGGTGTGTCAGGAATTTTACATCGAACAAGTATAAGAACATTTAACAATTTATAATAGTGTGCAAACATCTTTCTCTTAAGCTAGCTTTTGGCGGTGAGTTAGGCTTTCTAACAGAAGGGGTGGTCAGGTGTTTTAAACATGATTTACCGACGTAATTTTTCATCGCTAATTTTCGTCAAAGATTTTAAATTTTATTATACCTCCTTTAATTCCCACTTTATGTACTAATGAAAACGTTTACCGTCCGTCGCTAATTTTTATCATAAATTTTAAATTTTATTATACCGCCTTTAATTTCCACTTTATTTACTGACGAAAACTTTTATAATCCCTAAAGTCTGTTGCTAATTTTACGAAGACAGTTTTGTAAATCAATTATGGATCGACAATTATTTTGCGTACCTGTATCCATGATAACTTATGTTTTGTAAGATGTTGATTTATTCCTATTTCTGCTTCCTTTCCTTAATGTGATTCTCCAATGGTTCATAAATTATTGAGATATCTATTCATAAGTGTTTCTAACACTTAAATACTCAATCACCAACCATCATGTTGGTTCACAAACCATCACGATGGTTCATTAGAGGAAGAGAAAAGGAAAGGGTCTTTGACCCATTTTAGATTCATTTTGTAATACCCAATAATCATTAACTTGGATGCGTTTTCATGGTACTCAAACTATAAGTGACATGGGATATAAAATAGTCTAACATGTTTCCCTTCATTTTTAGCAACGAAAATTAGAACCGTCATTAAACGAATTTTTTCCATGTTGATTTTAGCGATGGAAATAGGTTTTTCGTCGCTAATTTCAGTGTAATTATTGTCATAAACTTTTACAATCCCTAAAATTTGTCGCTAAATTTGCAGGGATAGTTTCCCTCCATTTCTAGCAACGAATATTAGAACCATCACTAAACGAATTATTTTACGTCGAAGTTAGCGACGTAAATAAATTTTCTAGCGGTAATTTTTTTGTCACAAATTCCTACTTTTCTCCAAATGAAGTCTGAGCTTATGAGATTGTAATATGTAAGAGCCAATACATGTGATCCAGTAGCTAGAAGGGCAATGATGAGTATGTAATAGGCAAGGAGATTAAGGAAAATGTAGGGAGCAATCTGCATTATATGTCCTGAAATGATAGTAGTAGACATGGGACATGACAGAATAGAGTTTTCTTTCTTGTTTTATAAATATTTTATACATTGATAATTATTACATCAAACTGCTCATTTGTCAAAAGCCAAATTTGAGCGGCATACTATCTCGATATCATTAATTCAGTTCATTTGTAACAAAAAATGAAAGATTGTGTATTTAATTATTATAAAATTAGATAAAATTCAAAATTTTACATACAATTTATTCTTTTTTTATGGAAAGATAAAACTTTTATTCTTCTATTTTTAATACTTAACAACTCACGTCAAATCCTCAAATAATATCAAGTATGATGGTAAAATCGTTATATAAGAATCTAACCTTTTATTTTATAACAAATAATTTTTACTTTAATATTCTAACGCTAGACCATATTATCAAGTAATAATTTTAATAATGAAATTTATTTCAATAAAAAGAGATATGTAGTTTAACAGTAAAACTAATGTATTCCTAATGAATAATTATTCTTTTGTGGTTAAAAAATAAAATACATAATAACTAATTTCAAGTTTAATTATTCCTATACTTTCAGAAATAGATAAAGATACTCTCCATGTCTTTACTTATTCTGTGAAACGTAGAATAAGTAAAGACATTCATTCTCCCTACTACTATTTTTACTACTACTACTATTATTATTACTACTAGTAGTATTAATATTAATATTAATATTAATGTTAATATTAATAATATTATTAACATTAACATTAATAGTAATATTAATATTATTAATATTAATATATTATTAACATAATTATTATTAGTATTAGTATTATTATTATTATTATTATATTAATAATATTTTTTATTATCATCGTCATCATTATCGTCATCATCATTATTATTATTATTAATTATCTTCTTCTTCTTATCATCATCATTATTATTCTTATTATTATTGTTGTTATTATTATTAATTTTCTCCTTCTTCTTCTTCCTCCTCCTCTTCTTCTTCTTACAATAATAATAGTAATAATAAGAATAATAATAATAATAATAATAATAACACATGTTAACCATTAGAGAGGGGGCAGGTTAAGGAGAAGATAGAGTGTCTTATAATTTTTCCATTTTTAATTTTCTATTTATTTTGTTAAAAAAAGACACTCCAACTTCTCTTTAAAATTTTCAAATTATTTTGTTAAATAAAATGATTATAAGACACTCTAACTTCTATTTAACCTTTTAACAAATTAATTAGAAAATTAAAAAATGGAAAAATTATAAGACACTCTAACTTCTCTTCAAATTTCATTATTTTCACTTTAATTTGATTTTTAATTATGTACATCTTTACAATTACATAATATAGTACGTGTACAAATTAAGTGTGGGAAAATTGTTATTTCCTCACATTTTTTTTTTACGTATAATGAAAAGAAGAACAAAAACAGAGCAACAACAAAGAGAAAAGGAGGCACTAAGAAAATGACAAAGAGGTTAAGGGTCTTTTAAAGACCCGAATGGAGCTCACTCACTACCAATATAAGAGAGCTGCACATCCACCAACGTGATATAAGATGCTGCAATTTAATACAAAAGCCCATGAGGAGAAATTTCAGAGGCTTAAAGATAAGAAGTTAAGGACTAATAGATGTATAAATTAGGAGGTGCTAAAGTAGGTTGGATTGGCCCAACAGGTTCAAGATCTCATTAGCATTGGGGCATGATCTTGATTCTTCAAGATAATGGAGCCTACATATTGACAACTCACACTAAAGGTGTGTTGCACTTTTTTTGAAAAAGGTTCACTACAATTGGAATTGGCCAAGCACAATCTAAGTTTGGATGCTGGGAGATAAGATTAGGATGAGTTATATGGATTTCTCCATGATGATGGGTCTCTACAATGAGGACTTCAAGGAGACATTATTGGAGTTATGTAAATATAGTGCCCTGGAAAGCAAGTGTATTTACATGTAACTTTATCTTCTTCAGTTACAGTTTTG
>JANTPM010000009.1:31948204-31960948 GCA_025434745.1 Erythroxylum divaricatum | reverse complement strand
CCTCACTGAGTTCGCAAAACTCACCCAAAATTTGCAATTATTTTTCAGGACCCAGAAGAATATCCCGTTAGGCAACGAACTTATAGCAACTGCATGCAAGTGAGAAAAGAGGTAGGGATCAGTTCACGTCTGCATTATTGTCTAAGAAAAATTGTACTTTCTGAATTTTTTTGTACAAATGATTAGGTCATGTAAAGTCAACATATAGAATTACTTTGTATTTATAAAAAGAACCCCAGTGGTCAATATATTTATCGGTGATCGTATGTATGAATTTCTTCCTGCATAGCGTCTATTTGTGAAAAAAATTATACTGAGTGTTGACTGAGTGATGTAGCACGCCACCCTCACAGAGCACGGACTCGGATATCACCGTTGATGTCAGGTTCGGATCATGCGGGAGTGGGGTATTACATTATTGGCATTATACATTTATGTAATTAATTATAAAGCGTATTCTTGTGTAAATTCATGTATAAATACATCCTTGTGTAATGATTTTACACACCTAAAAATACAGAGCTTTCTTCGCCTCTTATAAATATGAATATTATTGATTATCAAAATTATTTACAACAAAGTTTCACCTTTTTAACTAATAATAACATAATAAATACCAATTAGTAATACTAAGGTAAAATTTTAAATTAAATACATTCTAAATGTGAAAAGATATATTTTTAGATGGTCTATATGTCTACTCATATTTTATTTTTAATATATATCCATAATTCTTGCCATGATTCCTGACATTGATAAAACTAAATGATGTCAAAGTTAATCAAATCAATAATCACATATGGCATTGACTCCCACTCAATCATATGATAAATCATTAATTTTTTAATTATCAATTTCATAATTTAATTTTTAGTTTAAATCGAGCATCAAAATAAAAATTCAAAATATACGATTATTTGATATTATTTATTTAGTGACATAGAAGAACTATTTAAATTTTTTTTAAGAGTAATAGAAATACATTTAAAATTCTTCTCACCCTTTTTTCTTTTATTACATCTAAATTTTCAATTTTATTTATATTAAAATTACAAATTTTAACAATATTCAGTATATGTAACATTGTTTCCTTTGTTAGTTTTATACCAAATTTAAATTTTATAGTTTTGTATTGTAAAATTTTGGGCGTAAAAAATGGAAAAAACGAGTTTCTTAACTCATTGGAATTTGAAACTTATTTATGTGAAAATGAAGAGAACTGCACAATTACTAATCACTATCGCTTATTTTCTTTAACGAAAAACATCATTCCTTTATCATATCCAGTACTCAACAAATAATTTGAAAGTTCTCAAACATCCACTTAAAGATAAAAGTCAACTTATCTAATGTACAAGACTCTTCATTAATTTTACGAATGTCTGAAAAGGGTCATAATGTACGCAACTTTTTTTTTGTATTGTTATAAAGAGTCTGTTTTTATAACTTAAGTTTGTAACCTTATAATTACAAAGAAACAACTTTATCGATTATTTCAAGACTCACCTTAAAACGGTCATGCAAAGTTAGTTAACATATATTTCAAATTCGTTTTCAAGTAATACTTACAGGGACGGACACTGGGCTCTTCAAAATTTTAAAAAATTAAATATATATATATATATAAGGATAGAGTTATTTGGGGTTTAATGATGCACTGGGTCCCTCAAAATTTTAAAAAATTACATATTTGAGTTCTCCTATTTTAAATTCTTAGTTCCGTCACTGAATATTTAGGATGGGTTCGCATGTAATTGTTTGAACAGGTTATTACACTCGCCGTCTACATGATCCATAAGAAAATTTCTAAAGGAAGGACCTATTCAATAAAGATTTTGTAGCTTAATCACCGTTACTTTTGATTAGGGTTAGAGTTCGACTTTGCACGGTTGGCTTCTAGTCAAAATAAAAGAGCATAACACTACTTCTGAAAAGCAAAGAGGAGATATCCGACAGGCCAGGGCGAGAAAAAGACAGGAGAAAGTGGTGGACTAATTTTGTCTGAATTCAGAACTGATAAAAGGTTTGGAAGACAGACGAGAAACAGTAGCCACATCTCTAAGTAGGTAAAGGACGTTTTGTCTATCTCATGGTCGTCACTTTCATTTTCATTCGCAAAATTGTGCTCCCAGCATAAACTGAAAGAGTCCGCAATTAATTCCCAGTGACCAACATCAGCAACTTCTTTTAAGTTAATTAATATCCAATTAGTAATTCTTAATTTCCTGAGTTTGGCCCATTTGTGTTCCTGATTTTAGAATTTCCTTGCTTCTTTTTTCATAATTTAAACTTTGAAAGAAAGCCATATTCCACTATTATGAATTGAAGGGCTTACTTGGAGAGGGGATTTAAAAATAGAAGGATATCAATACTGCTTCATAGAACTAATGATCTACTACAAGAAAATAACAAAATAGCGACGGAACTTTACGGACCAAAAATAAACCGTCGGTAATTACCGACGAAAATACTATATGCATAAATAATGTTGTTTGGAAATTTAACTTTAGCGGCAGTATAAATTTCTGTCACTAACTTTCGTCGGTAAATATCGTTGTCAATTGTCGGCTTTCATCCCTGTGAAAACGACATCGTTTGGTTTGCCCGAAATGACGTTGTTTTTGTTAACTTAAAAGCCTCGTCGCTTCTTTTGCAAAACGACGTCGTTTGGGATTAAGTTAAACGTCGTTGTTTGGGAATGAAGGTTTAAACGTTTAAACATACCAAACAACGTCGTTTTGGTTATGTTTTAAACAACCCGCAACCATCCCCCCTCCCCCCCGCACCCCGCACCTATGTCGTCTTCCTCCTCCTTCGATCTGCCTCCTCCTTCTGCTTCCATCGCCTTCGTCTGGAACTGTGTTGTGGTCGCGGACTTCTGGCGTCGTCATCTCTGACGGGCTTAACTGAAGGTTTTATCCTCTTCTCTTTCCTCTCCTTTCTCCGATGATTAACAATCTGTGGTTGATATTTTTGGTTCATATGGAGTTTGTGTTTGGTTTTGATTATTAATTAGTGATTGTTAATGATGGGCAGTGATTGTTAATGGATAAAGATTGAGAATTTGTCTTGAATTAGGGTTTATCTGTTTATGCATACCAAGTTTTTGGTTAAATTTCAGACTCCTTTTGGCATATTGAATGATTCTACATACTAAATCCTTATAGGAGTGTCATTCCTTAAAATATAATTGTAAAAGAGGTCTATAACAAAAATACTAGCTCCTAGAGGCATTGCCTAATACCTCACTTCAAAACCATATTCTAGGATTGTGCAGTTACCTATAAGGAGGACATCATTAAGTCTAAAAACTTTACACTTTTAGGTAACTTAGTTTAAGATGTTATGGTTCAAACTCACCCTCAAGCTACTTTCATAATTTGCTTAGCATTCAAAGGGAAAAATAAATATGGTGGATAAGATTTTTTATAGGATAGATTTTTTAAGCCTCTTAAACATCTCTAAACAAATATTCTAACTCTATTCAAAGCTTGTTCATCTACTAAAAGCTTTAAACATTAATTATAAATCTTTTTATAAGTTATCTTGCAATATTGCTCTTTAAGGTTACCTATCATTACTTAAACAACTTTATTGACACTTTAGTATTTTGTTATCATCAAAACTTTGTGTTTTAACCAACTTAGTTTAACAAAGGAAATCCATATCAATACAAAACCATAAAATCATAGTCTACATTCTCTTATTTGAAGTAGCTCTACTTTTACTTCTAAATTTTCAACATATCTCTCATGAGTGAGTCCATTTATATCAAATTAATTATTCCTAAAATCAAGACTAATATAAAGACTTATAATGATATGACCATCGTCATTATGATGAGTGGGATTCCATAATAATATGAGTAGGAATAAGGATCACTTTATCGAGAATTTTGATTGAAGAACATATTCAAAGTAAATAAAAAGGAAGAATTGACTTATATTATTGTTCCAATTACCTTAATTATGTGAATCTATTATTTCATTGATACTCTCTTAAATGATGAGGTCCTGTTTACTTTTTATGTGCGCATTTTTACATGGTTGTTTTTAATTAAATTGTATATGTTAAATTAATTTATTCAAATAAGTATTCATATTTTTATGAATAATTATTTGATTACGCACTAGTATATACTTAATATCCATTCAATATATAACTTTTAACAATAATTTTCTTCTAACATATATGATTGCAAACATATATGTTCAATATTCAGTTTAAATATATTTTAGATGTGAACCCATAACCCACTTTTTCATCATTGTCATTAGGCTTATCGGTGAAAAATATCAGGAGTCTAGGAGTCAGAACTAGAACTTCTAATGTTGAATCACAAGTCTTATCTTAGATGTTTTGTTATCTTTTGGCTAACATGAATGATACTAACTATGGATTCACTGTTTTAAATTAACAGTTTTCGAAAAATGAGTTTCTGGGATAGATCTTAGATGTATAGACGATTAACCCCTAATGGTTTCATTAATCCTGAATTTGGTGAAGGAGTTAAAGCTTTTATTCATTACACATGTTCTCAGCCTACATATATGGATGGGTCAAATATCAGATGCCCATATAAAAAGTGCAAACACAAATGTTTCCTTACTATTGATGAAGTTAATGTCCATTTGCTGAGAAAAGAGTTTATCCCCCATATTTTGAGTGGACACAACATGGAAAACCATTTATTTCTAACACCTCAAGGGGTAATGAAGCATAATTGTCTTTCAACATAAATTAGTATGAAAGGGATATTGGATTTAGAAGAAATTACGTAGATGGAACTGAAAATTCGTACATGCAAATGGTTTATGATGGGGTCGGTTATACCTTTGTGACCAAATTGTGAGATAATGACCCAATTGTCTTCAATTGTTTGAATATTAAATATAAAGTCTGAAGGGCATATTTCGGTCCGTAGTTTTAATAAAATCTTGGAATGGTATAATGAATCCTTGCCTCCTAATCATACAATGATTGATAGTTTTATAACATGAAGAAACTTATAAAGGGTGTTGATTTGCCTGTTGAAAAGATTGATTGTTGTAAATTGGGATATATGTTATATTGGGGACATGATGTGGAATTACAATAATGCAAATTTTGTGGTCATTCTAGGTTTAAACCTAGAAAGCATTCAATGAAATAGAAATTAGTACTATAGAAGTGGATGTATTATTTCCCGCTAATTCTGAGACTTCAAAGACTTTATGCTTCTAAGGTTACTGCATCTCACATGAGATGACATGCTGAACACGAACAAGAAGATGGAGTAATGAGTCATCCATTAGATGCACTGGCATCGAAACATTTCAATGACACCCATCTTAAGTTTGCATTTGAATGTCGAAATGTTAGGTTGGGATTGTCAATTGATGGATTCCAACCTTTTGGTCAATCCGGCTAGCAATATTCTTCATGGCCAATCATAATTACTCCTTATAATTTGCCTCCTTGGATGTGTATAAAAGAGGCATATATGTTCTTGACGGTGATTGTGGGCTAACAAATCCAAAGTAAAAAATTGATGTTTTCTTACAACCATTGATATCTGAATTGCAACATCTTTAGGAATATGGTGTTCAAACTTATGATGTATCTTTAAAGCAGAATTTTGTGTTGAGAGCAGCTTTGATGTGGACTATTAGTGATTTTTCCTACATTTGCCATGTTATCTAGATAAAATACAGCTGGAAAATTGGCTTGTCCTTATTGTGACAATGATTCTGATGCATTTTATCTTGCAAACGGGGGCAAAATATGTTGGTTTGATAATCACAAAAAATTTCTTCCTCCAGATCATCCATTTAGACGCAATGAACATAAGTTCCTTAAGAGTAGGATGGTAAAAACACCTCCTCCTCCTATCAAAGCTGGTGAAGAGATTTTGCAAGTGATTGAGGAATTAGACTTGCTGAAAGTAACATAATTTGAAGTTGATGATGTAAATAGAAACATTAGTCAAAACTTTAGTTGGAGAAAACGAAGTATCTTTTGGGATTTTCTATATTGGAAAACTAATATGATATGTCATAATCTAGATGTGATGCATATTGAGAAGAATATTTTTGATAATTTGTTAAATACCATTATGAAAGACAATGCAATATCTATAGCTGATTTGCAAATATTTTTTGTAGAAGAAATGAGTTACATAAATATCTTCACGCCGGTAAATATCTGAAAGCAGGTTACACTTGGACAAGAAACAAAAGGAGCTTTGTGTGAATGGTTGAAAAGTTTAAAGTTTCCTAATGGTTTTGTTTCAAACTAGTCTAGGTGTGTGGATCTCAGGAAGTACAAATTATATGGGATGAAAAGTCATGATTGTCATGTATTCATGTAAAAGCAAATTTCAATTACATTTCGAGAGTTGCTACCGAATAAGATTTAGGAAGCTATAATAAAATTAAGTTTGTTTTTCAAAATATTAACATCATCTGAAATCAATTTGGATAAAATGGAAAAATTAGAAAAGGAAATTCCAGTTATTTTGGGCAAGTTAGAAGAGATTTTTCCTCTAAGCTTCTTTGACTGTATGGAGCATCTACCTGTGCATTTAGCATACGGGGCAAAACTAGCCGATCTAATTCAATATCAATGGATGTATCCATTTGAGAGGTAACTTGTAAAAAATTATTACAATAACCATATTTACATGCTTTAACTACAAAATTGTCATAACCATTTTCTCTAATATAGGTATTTGCATCACTTGAAAAAAATGTATAAAATAAGGCCAGAGTTGAAGGTTCCATATGTAGTGTTTATTTAGTAGAGGAAGCTAGTACATTTTGTGGACATTATTTTGAGTTGTATGTTCACACAAGAGAAAGAAAAGTCCCTCATAATGATGATGGGGGAGGAATGAGTAGGGCTGATGGTAATTTGTCCATTTTCACATATCCTGGATGAACATATGGACATGCAATAAGAAGAATGTTAATAGAGGAAGAAATTGAGGCTGCACATGATTACATTTTATTGAACTACCAAGAGGTTCTTCCTTTCGTGCAGTAAGTTGAACATGATTATTTCTTCATTTCAAATTTTGTGTTGTTCATTATTGAAAAACATCATAATGTATTTAAATTATACGAGGCATTGTTACGCGAGTTAATGTCGAGCATCACACAGGATGATATAAATAAAGAATTTGGAAAACACTTTCCTCGATTTTTCGAGAGATATGTAAGTTTTCACTTATAAGTATTCTTATAGTTCAAAACCATTTTTAGGTGTTCTCATGACATTATACTCTTTAATGTGATAATTTCTTTTATGTAGGCCTTAGAAAATCCAATAGAGAATAAGTTCATTTGTGATCTTGTAAAGGGACCTCTGTGAACTATTAAATCATATCTGGTATATTTCGTAAATGGACACAAATACCATACAAAATATCATGGATATAGCATGGCAACAATAAATAGTAGAGTTTCGATACAAGGAGAATTGATGAATTACTATGGTAAAATTATTTAAATACTTGAAGTTGAGTACCCTACTTTTCCAATTAAGCAATGTGTGATATTTAAATATGACTGTTATGGCCCAACTTTAAATGTTGGAACAAAAGTGTATAGCTGATACAATCTAGTTGAGATCAACTACCAAAGAAGATTGAGACAATTTGAACCTTTCGTGTTAGCAATTCAATTGACACAGGTGTGTTATGTCCCTTTTCCAAGTTTACGATGAGAGAAGACAGATTGGTTGGCAGTTTGCAAAGTTAAACCTAGAGGTGCTTTTGAATCACATAGAAAAGGAGCGAAGATAATTGAAAGTGAAGCGTTTCAGGAAGATGTCACTTTTATAAATGCATCTGTCACATATGACGATAATGAACCTTTGAATGAACCATTTAACGAACATATCAAAATTTCATCTGGAGAGGATGACGAGGGTCAGAGATCTAAAGAGGAACCGAAGTTTGATTCTTATTCTTCTAAAGAAGAAGAAGATTGTAATTTACAATTAAGTTATGATAACGATTAATTTGTATTTGTAATTGAATATTTTAATCAACAAATACATTATTTGCATTTTAGTATACTATGTAAAGTATTTTATTCAAAATCTTATTTAAGGAATGTCGACATGGAGATTGGTTCTGGATGGTAGTAGTTCCTTCCATTGGGAGGAATGTGGCAAAGTTGTTCCAATCCAAAGAATAAACACTGTAGGAAATATCGCTGGTTCATACATTAAGGATCATTTGCTTTCTATGGCCGATCTTCTACTTCAAGGTGTTTAGTATGATCTGGACAATGTCTTTTTCCTTATTATGTACATCTCATTTCCTTTGATGAAGTTATTATATATATTCACATTTGAACATTTATATTCCATGTTGTTTTAAGCTTTCTTTAATCTCGAAGATGACATGTACATCGATAGAGGCGAGAGCGATGTCACAACGGCCTATAAAGGATTATGGAGATCGGCTCTTGTCAATAATTCGTCAATTCCACAAATCTCATCTGGACATTCATGTATGCATTAATATCCAGTTCTGGTTCAGTTAAGGATTTTCCAATATGACATTATGAAAGTTCTATACTGATTGTGTTTTAGGTAAATCTGTTCCCGCTAGTAGTTCATCTGGAAAGTTAGTCTTCTATATTAAGAGCATCGACTCATTCACTGTTTCCTCTACAAGTATAGCTATAAAGGAAATGATATTGTAAGAAGGTGTTCAAAAGCCTACACCTGGTGGAAGAAGTATCACTGTTTCAATTGGTGCGTTTGAACATGTTTGGACCCTTCTCGAAAATCCAGACATCGGGGACTCATTTACCTTTATCAATTCCCAATTCATATGGAATCAAACAAAATAATTATATCATTGTGATTTATCGATGCAATACATTAGATTAGGCTTTCAAATTGATTTATGGTTGTATCTGTAAGAATTTGTTAAACAACTTCCCTACTAGTTAGACATCAACCTGCGTCCTATTGAATATGGGATGTTATTGTTCTTGTTCAACGACTTTAACAATTTTGAACCTTCATTTTTGCTGTTTGTACTTGAATATGATATGCAACAAATTGCCTTATTTCCTTTTCCATATATTACGTAAAATATTGAATTCAAATTATTATATTTGTAGAAAATTCGATAAACAATGAATTTCAGGTAAAAATATAGGACCAAAGAGACAGCATGAGGTACAGTGGCCCAGGTTTAGATTTCCATTTGGAGGTATTACTATGTAGGTGGATCGTCACAGTCTGCAGCTCGCACTGACTCACCTTCTCCCCCTCGAGTGCCTATAGCTGCAAATGAGGCATCACCTACTGCTCCTCTTGCTACACCATCTCCATCCCCAACTTATATATCATCCAATACTGCTTTATTAGATGAAGGAGACGTGCGCTAGCTGGAGTTGAGGGACGTGATAGAAGAAAGTACATAAAAATTGTTAATCAGCTGTAAGTAAAATCACATTAAAAACTATTTGTTTATAATTAAATTATAAGTTTATCAGTTGTTTCATTGTATAAAATTACTTCCTATATTAGGTTGGTTTCATCTAGACAGTGTTCCAGAAATACGACTTCTACATTTAAAGAAAGGATTGATCCTGAGGGCCATGTGTGGAAGAATTTCTTTAAGGCCACAAAGAGATTTTACTTTTAGGAGTTTGAGGTACAATAAAGATTTATTTTCTTTTTATATTGATTTATATACACTAATTAGATAAATATTATTACATTATATATAGTAGTTAAATTTTTTCCTTCTTATTTCGGAAAGAATTTTTCTGAGATTTTGGTTTCAACACCATCATATATAAAGTATGGGAGAAGTGAGCTCGTACATTGTATTGCGACTTTATTGGTGTGATTCACAAGGTTGGTGCACGACCGCGTTATATTTCGGAGGAAGTATGAAGTCTTTGGCAGGAGTATTGCACATCACCTAAGGCAATCATCTCAGGGCATAACTCCACCAACAGACGTCGAGGTTCGGGGGGAGAAAGTCATCCCGTATATATGAGAGGATCAATAACTCACCATGAGAATGCACATAGACTTGTAAGTATCTAAACTTCACACTTGTTTTGTAAATGTTTTGTTTTGTTGTATTATAGATAATGATAATGGTATAAATGTCTGGTGCCATATATGGTTGTGTTGAGTTAGTTTCTTTGTTCAACATAGGGAAAATATCATAAAAATAGAGAAAACTATGACAAAATTTTTATAAATTGTAGTTCACAACTAATAATTTAAGTTATACATGTAGGAAAAGTCATTGGGCATCAAGTCTACACCAACTCAACTATTTTGCACACTCACATGAAGAAGTTTGATGGTGTGACATTCATCAACAGTCGATGTAGAGAACTGAATGTATGTAAAATTAATGCATTATTATTATTTCTTAATAGTAATCTCTTACTAATGTAAATATTGCTTCCTAATAGGACCAAATACAACATGTCAAGGAACAACCTGTTGATGAGACTCAGACGTATCTTGATGCTGTAATTGGTAAGGATTGTCATGGAAGGATATTCAGGCTAGGTTCATTTGTGAACATATGTTATTCGTAATCCTCCACGTCTAGTACAGTAGCGTCTACTAGACCAATGTAAACTAATGAAGTCACCGAGCTTTGGGCCACAGTGCATACATTGATAGAGTAGATAACTCATATGAAAGAGCAGATCGACCATATGGCTTGTGTGAATCATTAGATGACTCAGATGGCTCAGATGAAACAGAAGATGGAGTAGATGGCTCAATTGAGATAGGAGATGAAGCAATTGAAGGGAACACTTAGTTAGCTCAAAGCACTCGCGATCACCACAACATTAGGATTGTACACTGTAATGTTTTTATTACAAACATAAGTTATGTACACTGTAATGTTTTTATGATCAATTAAGATAATTTTAATTTTATATCATCAATTAACTTTTTGATTAAACAAATTATATATTTATACAAATTAATTTATAATGCACAGATAATTCATAACTCTTGAAATTATGTATTTATCATAAGATAATAAAATCAAATTTAATGTAGGATTTTTTTATTAAAAAATTCTTACTTCTAATTACTGACAAAATATATAATACCATCGAAAAGGGCAATCTAATTTATTGAAAGACACACTAACACTGTCGATCAATTAGATTTTTGGCGACAGTATTATATATTCCGTTAGTTAATATGAAAACTTTGTTATTATATTAACTTCGGTTTATCGTCAGTAAACTTTGTCGACGACTTTGTTGGTTACATTTTTTGTCGGTATATTTTACTGACAGATGTACACATAAAATATCTTTCATTAAATTTACCAAACGGTCATTTTAATGACACCTTTGTCAGTCGTTGATTACCGACATTGTCAGTAATTACTTTTACCGATGAAATTCTTCCATTTACAGAGGGACAAACATATTTCTTGTAATGTGAAATTGGTCTAAATTCTTTAAGAGAATATGTGTTTGGAATTTTAGGGATGAGGCTGGTGAAAGTTTTATTTACCCACTTAGCATCTTCACCTCCCTAAAGAATTGAAGAACATCTTCAATGACCTTTATTTTAATAAAGTAACATGATGTTCAGAAAAAGATGGTGTTCAAAGCCATTTGGATCTAGTAATTTTTTTAAGATTGAGCTTGAATAAAGATTTCTCAACATCAACATCATTAATTGGCCTAATTATAGAAGTTACTTCTTCCCTTTTGATCCACCTAGATATAAAAGATTTCAGGACTTGCAAAAATGAATAAACATTAAATTGAATACTAGTTGTGTTTTTAAAAAAATCATATAACTCTGATTTGATTTCCATCTATGATTGAGCTCTTTCTCCATTCTCCTTTAGGAATGAGATATCTTATTGATATTCCTTCTTAAGAGAATAACTTTGTGAAAAAAAAATATGTTCATATCTCTATCCTTGAGCTACTTGAATTCATATTTTTCTTCATTAAGGAGTTATGCACCTCTAGCTTTTGTGAAATTATACAAGAGAACCTTCTCGTTTTGCTTTAAAAATTCCATAAAAAGTGATTAAAAATAGGTTTAAATACTAAAAAAATCCTAAAATTTATACAATTTTGCAATTTTAATCCGAACTTTAAAAAGTGGCAATTAAAGACTTGAAATTTCAAATTTTCTCAAATATACTTAACGTTAGTGTCTATTCCACATTAATTATGCTATGGTAAATGTAGGATACTATGTATCATACAAAGTTCATATCAAATTTTAATTAAATTAAATTAAACAACAGAAAAACCTAACATACCTTTTTCTCCTCTTCTGTCACCCACCTAAAACCCTAAAGGGGTGTTTGTTTCCATTTTATTTTTAATTTTTTGTTTTTGTTTTCAAATTCAGTAGAAGAAACATGTTTATTTGAGCTTTTGGTTTCCGTTTTTAGTTTTAGTTTCTTCCAGTTTTCAAAAATTATGAAAGCCATAAAAAGTAGTTTTGTTTCCCGTTTATGTTTTTTTCAAAATCTGATTTAATATCATTTAAATATATATTATTTAATTATTTAATTATTAATAATAATTAGGAATAATTTAATTTAAGATTATATATTTAATAAATTAAAATTATGTATCAATAAAAATTATGAATAATTTTATTTTATTTAGGTTTTATAATTAAATTATATGCAGTTAAATTAATAATTATTAATGAATATAATTAAATTTAAAATATATAAATATTCAAATAAAATTTGATTTAATAATTAAAATA
>JANTPM010000009.1:31937349-31948104 GCA_025434745.1 Erythroxylum divaricatum | reverse complement strand
AAAGTGAAACTAATGTAATTTGATTATACTCTCTTCTATAAAAGTGTTCCTCTATGTCTTATCTTTCTATTGATACCAAAATCACTCAATTTGGTTTAGTAATTTGGAAGATATGCCTCAAACATTATCGGGTTGTTTATATTCAAATATAATGTACTATGCACAACTTCCATCCAAAAATTCAATATCTTAGGGACTGAATCATAATTCGAATTTTTCATAAGATTTGTAGCCTATTTCTCTAGTTTACTCCAAATTAATAATCATCTCATTTGGAATCCTATAGATTCAGATATAATCAAAATACCAAAGTATGTTCAATAAAACAACACTAGTTCATGCCATTCCAACATATTCTCTCACTTTCATTCAATCAATCTTTTTCAAGTCAAAACCAAAAGCTATAAATTTTTATGGAGAGATAGAAGAATATGTTATGAATCTAACGCTTTAAAAATCAAGTCATTTGGAGGTCGGACGAAGAAGTTATAGCTAAACACCTATCGGATGTTCATCAGCCTCTCAAAGCTTCAAAGTCGGTATCGTGCAATTGCACGATAGCAACTTTCACTGTCCATCTAAACACAATGGTGCTTTTTGGATAACCCCACAACGATGCTTTTCTATTTCTTCTTCTTCATTGATATCTCAACTTTTAAACTTCATAACTTTTGATCTAGAACTCCAAAATTTACAAAATTTATATAAATGGAAAGATAAAAGAAAAATCTACAATTTTCATGAAGACCATTTTGTCACAAGCTGCTTAGATCAACATAGAAAAATCACAAAAGTTTTAGATCAAAAATCCAACTCTCCATTGTTCATTATCAGAAAATTTCTAGATTTCCACCTTCCAAAATCCAACACTTCAATTTTTATTCTAGTCATTTCCGCTCTATTTCAATCAACCTCAAAAATCTCAAAATCATCAAAAACCAAATATCAATTATTCACTCTTCATAATCTGCATTTTACATTCTCTGCATTTTCTTAACTCTAACTATCATTTATACAATCTTTCTCACTTCAGACCATCATCTTACAATTGTTTTTCAACTCAAAAACCATTCTTTTTGTTATCTTTAAACACTCACATATTCACATACACTCACATAAATATATATACATATTCACAGTGAAGATAAACAGAGTATATCATAATATCACTCTTTTTACATTCTCTATTTTTCTTCTCAACTTTCATTTAAGCACTTATTCTCATCTCAAACCATCACTTTACAATTGCTCTTCAACTCAAACATAATTTTCTTGATCATCCCAAAAGCTTCCATCTACTCACATATACATATGTATATATATATTTACATGTACAGTGAAGAAAACTAAAAGCAGAGTATATCACCTTTTCACACTTTAATTTTCTATACTCATCTTATACACCATTTCATTTCTATTCCTAACTCCAAAAATCATTTTTACATCACTTAATCACTAACAATCCATCAAATACTAAGTTAACACTAAAACCAAAATGTCATTCCATCTACACTGTATTCATGAATATATACACATAAACATCATTTTCCATGCATAAGACAGTAATTCATAAAATGTATTTCATAAATCCCCAACTCTAAAGAATTTATTCACTACTTGTTAAAAAATCCAAAAGCTTCAACCATCCGAAAGCCCTAACTCTATGCAAAATTACGTACTCCTCTGTGTAACTGACCAACTTTTGGTTTGTCTTTAGGTTGAAAACACCAATATCAAAGTGGGTTTGATAAGGAAAAGGAAAAGGAAAAGCACAGAAAGCTATCATAAGGATATTTGATAAAAACTTTATGTGATGGGATGAAATCCAAAGAAATTAATGAAGAAGGAAGAACTTAGACACATAACTAAACCTTTATCGACTCTCAGATAATTATAACTTATTTCAACAAAATACAAAACCCACTTACTAAGTTAGTGACACTTGTCACTTTCCTATGGTCAAAGCTCTAACTTAGTTTCTTTTGAAACTAACTCCATTAATTCTATCTTTATAATACAACTATCTCCAATCTTCTTTTGATTACTTTTTCCTATTTTCTATAAAATTTCATAATTTTCTACAAATTTTGAAAATAAATCCAAAATTTAAAAATATTTCAAATCCACTAATCGATAAAATTTCCAACGTAAATAAATTCCAAATTTACAAATTTACCAAAAATCACAACTCAGTTCAATTATTCCTGGAATTATTCATGAATGCATGTACAATTATTTTCATGTGTAGAAATTTTCACTATTCATGTGTATGTGTATAACATATTATGCATGAGCATGAAATGTGTTTCCTAATTTTTCAGTAATTTCTCTTTTTTACTGTTTTTTCCTTAACATGGGTAGCGAGATATTACAGTCTAGATGGAGCACAATAAAAAAAATGGCTTATACTTATTGTGGCAATGATTTTGATGCGTTTTATCTTCCAAACGGGGGCAGAATGTGTTAGTTTGACATTCACATAAAATTTCATCCTCCCGATCATCCATTTAGACGCAATAAACAAAAGTTCATTAAGAATAGGACGGTAAAAACACCTCCTCCCCCTCATAAAGCTGGCGAAGAGATTTTGTAGGACGTTGATGAATTAGGCTTGCTGAAAGTTACAGAATTTGAAGCTGATGAAGTAAATGTAAGCATTAGTAAAAACTTTGGTTGGAGAAAACGAAACATCTTTTGGGATTTGTCATATTGGAAAACTAATTTGATATGTCATAATGTAGATGTGATGTATATTGAATTTTTTTTTTTGACAATTTTTTCAATACCATAATGAACATTGAAGGGAGGTCAAAAGACAATGCAAAATCACGAGTTGATTTGCAACTTTTTTGTAGAAGGAATGAAAAGGATCTTTGTATCGATAAATATCTGAAAGCATGTTACACTTTGGAAAAAAACAAAAGGAAATATTGTGTGAATGGTTGAAAAGTCTAAAGTTTCCTGATGGTTATGTTTCAAAATTGGCAAGGTGTGTGGACATAAGGAAGTATAAATTATTTAGGTTGAAAAGTCATAATTGTCATGTATTTATGCAAAGGCTAATTCCATTTGCATTTCGAGTGATGCTACCAAATAAGGTTTGGGAAGTGATAACCAAATTCAGTTTGTTTTTCAAAAGTTTAACATCATCTGAAATCAAGTTGACTAAAATGGAAATTCTAGAAAGGGAAAGTCCAGTAAATTTATGCAAGTTAGAAGGAATTTTTCCTCCAAGCTTCTTTGATTGTATGGAGCATCTACCTGTGCACTCCTCATAATGACGATGGGAGAGGAATGAATGATGTTGATGGTAACTTATCCATTTTCGCATATGCTGGGTGAACATATGGACGTGCAACAAGAAGATTGTTAACAGAGAAAGAAATTGAGGCTGCGAATGATTACATTTTATTGAACAGTCAAGAGGTTCAACCTTTCGTGCAGTAAGTTGAACATGAGAATTACCAATTTTCAAATTTTGTGTTGCTCATAATTGAAATACATAATAATGTATTTAGACTATACAAGGCATTGTTACATGAGATAATGCTGGACAACACACAGAATGAAGTAAATAAAGAAGTTGGAAGACACTTTCCACTATGGTTCGAGATATATGTAAGTTTTCACTAACAAATATTGTCATAATTGAATTAGAAGATTTAAGTGTGAAATGACATTATGCTCACTGATATGATAATTTCTTTTTATGTAGGCCTTAGAAAATCCAATAGAGCACAAGTTCATTTGGGATCTTGCTAAAGGACCTTTGCAAACTGCTAAATTGTTTCAGGTGTATTTCATTAATGGATACAAATATCATATAGAATATAATGGTCATAGCATGGAAACAATAATAGTGGAGTTTCCATACATAGAGAATTGATGGATTATTATGGTAAAATTGTTAAGATACTTGAAGTTGAGTACCTTGTATTGCCAATAAAGTGAACTATCATATTTAAGTGTGATTAATTTAAACCAAATCCAAATGTTGGAAAAAAAAGTGCATAGCTGATACAATCTAGTTGAAATCAACAACCGAAGAAGATTTAGACAATTTGAACCTTTCGTGTTGGCTATGCAAGCGAAATAGGTGTGTTATGTCCCTTTTCCCAACTTACAACGAAATAAGTCAGATTGGTTGGCAGTTTGCAAAGTTAAACCTAATGGTGTTTTTGAATCACATGGAAAAGAAGAAAAGAAAATTGAAAGTGAAAGTGAAACGTTTCAGTAAGATGTTGATTTTATAAATGCATATGTCACATATGATGATAATGAACCTTGAACGATCCATCTAATGAATATGTTGAAATTTCATCTAGAGAGGATGACGAGGGTCAGAGATCTGAAGAGGAGTCGAAGTTTGATTTTTATTCGTCTGAAGAAGATGATGATTATAATTTACAATTAAATTATGATAGCGATTAATTTGTGTTTGTAATTGAATATTTTAATTAACAAATACATTATTTGCATTTCAATATATTATGTCAAGTATTTCATTCAAAATCTTATTCAAGAAATGTCAACATGATGACTGGTTCCGGATGATAGTAATTCTTTCTGTTGGGAGGAATGTGACAAAATTGTCCTAACCCAAAGAATAAACACTGCGAGAAATATCGTTGGTTCATACACTAAGGATCGTTTGCCTTCCATGGCTGATTTTCTACTTCAAGGTGTTTATTATGATCTAGACAACGTATCTTTCCTTATTATGTATATCTCATTTCCTTTGATGAAGTTATTATACATATTCACATTTAAACATTTATACTGCATGTTATTTTAAGCTTTCTTTAATCTCGAAGATGACATGTATGCCGATAGAGGCGAGAGCGATGTCACAACGACCTATAAAGGATTAAGGAGATCGGTTCTTATCGATAATTCGTCAATTTCACAAACCTCGTTTGGACACGTATCAATTAATATCCAGTTCTGGTTCGTTTAACGATTTTCTAATAAGACATTATGAAAGTTCTATACTGATTGTGTTTTAGTTAAATCTACTCCCGCTCGTAGTTCATCTTGAGAGTTAATCTTCTATACTAAGAGCGACGACTCATTCACTGTTTCCTCTACAAGTATAACTATAGCGGAAACGATATTGCAAGAAGGTGTTCAAAAGCTTACACCTGGTGGAAGAAGTATCATTGTTTTAATTAGGGTATTTGAACATGCTAGGACCCTTCTCGGGAATCCAGACATCGGGGACTCATTTGCCTTTACCGACTCCCATGTCATATGGAATCAAACAAAATAATTATATCATTGTGATTTAATTTATCGATGCAATACATTAGACTAAGCTTTAAAGTTGATTTATGGTTGTATCTGTAAGAATTTGTTAAACAACTTCTTTACTAGTTAGGTGTCAACCTGCGTCCTATTGAATGTGGGATGTTATTATTCTTGTTCAACGACTTTAACAATTGTTAACCTTCATTTTTGTCGTTTGTACTTGAATATGATATGCAACAAATTGCCTTATTTTCTTTTCCATATATTGTGTAAAATATTGAATTCAAATTATTATATTTGTCGAAATTCGATAAACAATGAATTTCAGGTAAAAATATGGGGCCAAAGAGACAGCGTGAGGTACCACAACCCAAGTTTAGAGTTCCCATCGGAGGTACTTACTATGTAGGTGGATCGTCACAGTCTGCAGCTTGCACTGACTCACCTTTTCTCCCTCCAACGCCTACAGTTGCAGATAAGGCATCACCTACTACTCCTCATGCTACACCATCTCCATCTCTAACTCATATGTCATCTAACACTGCTTTATCGGATGAAGGAGACATGCGCTAGCTGGAGCTGAGGGATTTGATGGAAGAAAGTACATAATAGTTGTGAAGCAGTTGTAAGTGAAATCATATTAAAAACTATTTGTTTATAATTAAGTTATAGCTTTATCAGTTGTTTCATTGTATAAAATTACATTTTATATTAGGTTTGTTTCATCTGGACCGTGTTCCAGAAATATGACTTCTACATTTAAAGAAAGGAATGATACTGAGAGTTATGTGTGGAAAAATATCTCTGAGGTCACAAAGAGATTTTATTTTCAGGAGTTTGAGATACAATAAAGATCTATTTTCTTTTTATATTGATTTATATACACTAATTAGATAAATATTATTACAATATATATAGTAGTTTAATTTTTTTCCCTTCATATAGGATTCTGGTTTCAACGCCATCATACATAAAGTATGGGAGAAGCGAGCTCATACACGTTATCGCAACTTTATTGGTGCGATACACAAGGCTAATGCACAACTGCGTTATATTTTGAAGGAAATATAGAGTCGTTGGCAGGAGTATTAGACATCATCTGAGACAATGTCCATCTTAGGGCGTAACCCCACCAACAGAAGTGGAGGCCTGGGGGAGAGAGTCTTCCCGTACATACGGGAGGATCAATAACCCACCACGAGCATGCACATAGACTTGTAAGTATCTAAACTTCCCACTTATTTTGTAAATGTTTTGCTTTGTTGTATTATAGATAATAATAATGGTATAAATGTCTGGTATCATATATGGTTGTGTTGAGTTATTTTCTTTGTTTAATAGGGGAAATATAATAAAATAGAGAAAATTGTGTTGAAATTTTTATAAATTGTAGTTCACATTTAACAATTTAGGTTACACATGTAGGAAAAATCATTGGGCATCAGGCTTACACCAAATCAGTTGTTTTTGCACATTCACGCGAAGAAGCATGACGGTGTGACATTCATCAACAGCTGATGTAGAAAATTGAATGTATGTTAAATTAATGCATTATTATTATTTCTTAATAATAACCCCTTACTAATATAAACATTGCTTCCTAATAGGATCAAATACAATAAATCATTCAGCGACAGTCTCAGAGGAACAACCTGTTGATGAGACTCAGACGTATCTTGATGCTGTGGGTGATAGGGACCGTCATAAAATGATATTCGGGCTAGGTTCATTTGTGAACACATGTTATTCGCAATCATCTACGTCCAGTACAGTAATGTCTACTAGACTAACGCAAACCAATGAAATCATCGAGCTTTGAGCCACATTGCATACATTGATAGACCAAATAGCTCACATAAAAGAGCAGATGGACCAGATAGCTCACGTGAATCAGCAGATGGCTCAAATGGCTCAGATGAGATAGGAGATGGAGTAGATGGTTCAGCTGAGCCAAGAGATGGAGCAATTGAAGGGGAGGCTTAGTAGCTCAAAGCACCCGCGATCACTACGCATTAGTTTATGATAGCTATAATGTTTTTATTACAAACATAAGTTATACACACTGTAATGTTTTTATGATTAATTAAGATAATTTTAACTTTATATCATCAATTAACTTTCTGATTACACAAATTATATATTTGTACAAATTAATTTATAATGCACAGATAATTCATAACTCTTGAAATTATGCATTTATCATAAGATAATAAAATCAAATTTAATGCAGGATTTGTTAAAAAAATTTCTTACTTCTAATTATCGACAAAATATATAATATCATCGAAAAAAGCAATCTATTTTACCGACGTAAACACTAGCATCATCGGTAAATTAGATTTTTTAATGGCAGTTTTATATATTATGTCAGTAAATATGAAAACTTTGCGATTATATTAATTTCGGTTTATCATCGGAAAACTTCCATCGGTAAACTTTTTTGACAGTTTCGCCTGTTATATATTTCTGTCGGTATATTTTACCGACAGAAATACGTATAAAATGTCCTTTGTTAACTTTACCTACATTCATTTTAATGGCGCCCTTATCCGTCGTTGAATTCTGTTGGTAATTACTTTTACTGATGGAATTCTTCCGTTTATCGATGGTTTTGTTTGTCAATAAAGTACATATTTCTTGTGGTGTCTCTTCACATTTTTTGGTGTTTTTGGTGTATTTTTATGTGTTATTGGTTTATTTTGCAAGTATACATGCATTCTTGGCACCAAGAATCAAACAAGTAGCTAAATGCTCATATCCTAAGGGAAAAGCTCAAATGTCAAGGAAGGGTGCACATGATAAGGTTATGAATTTTGGGAGCGCCTTTTCCAATTAATTTTAGAAGAAGAAGGTATTCGATTCCAAACTTTTCATTCTAAGATTGTTGAGCTGCAGAATTTGGATGAATTTTGGTTTCAATTGAAGGGCCACCCATATAATTTGAATTATGATATTATGGAAGAAATTGATAGATTTCCTAGGTGGAATAAAATTGGAAAACATCAAGATTTTTGTGTTAAAGGATATTAGAAGCAATTAATGGGGTTGGATAACTTGGTTGCTAGAAATGACCATAATAATGTCATTTTTAATCCTAAGCATCTGTTATTGCATAAATTTATGTTTCATATTGTGTTTGATAAATCTGAAAGTAACAAATGTTCTATTAAAGACTTATTCATACTTTGATACATGGACAATAATGTCAAAGTTTGTACTTTCACCCATATTTTTAATACAATAGCTACTTCTCTTAGAAAGAAAAGCAATTATCTTGGCATGACATAAATGGTTACCGGGCTTGTTGTTTATCATGATATATCTATTAAGGGACTAACTATTGTGTTTCCTTATTTGCTTAATCATACTCACTTAAGACGACTTGAGATCTTGGAGATACATCATGTGAAACTCTGAGATATTAGTTCCAAAAGTCATATGAAATATAGGTCTAGACAATCAAGGTCTAGTTTCAGACAAGCATAGTGACGTAGCGTATCGTAACACTACTCAAAATAAACTAGACCTACAACTATAGTAATGGTAAGTCCAAGTCAATCCCACAGAGAGTGTTCGGTTTGCTTTTGTTATGAAAATAATTGTTGTTTAGGTTATGAAGGGTCTTGTTTGTTTTGAAATAAGAAAATAAAAATGGAACTAAACTAATGAAAACAAATTAAAAAAAACATTGAAAAATGATGAAAGTGATAAATTCATTAGAGACTTAGTTCCTTAGTTCTATCTCGGCCTACACTCAATTAAACATATTTTATTAAATTGTTGTCTTCACACCTTCCTTTGAACTATTGGTTGTAGATTAACAACAAACTTTGTTGATCCTGGTTTTTCCTTAGGTCATAGTTAATTAAGAATATCTCTTATCGAATAATCTAGGAGATGCTCTCTAACTCTAATCGGATAGTTGGCTTACGAATGAGAAAAACAGACCAATCTAAGCAATAATCTCATAATCTCAAATCGTTTAACCTAGGTTACGTTATCCCTAATGATATAATACCATTAGTTGTTACAAATAAATTCAAACACGACTATTACGTATCATATTTAAAGTTCTAGTAATGGGTTCTCATGAAAAATAATCCAATAGGGCATCAAAAGCATTCTTACACGTTACCCAATCCATAAATGCAATAACATAAACAATCCGAAAAGAGAGTAAAAATAATAAACACAATGAAGGGTACGCTTAACCGAGTTCTTCAGTATCGATGTTACCTCCAAACCAACGTCAGGAAGTCTAGCCCTCTATGAGTCTCTCCATATGTGAGAGCTTCGTTGCTCTCTTCATTTTTGTCTCCCGAGAGCTCCTGTGATTTTTCCTAAACGAAAGCATACCTCTGCTATCACAAAACATCGTGTTATACTAAAAAGTAGTTTAAGGTGAGCTGGTAGTGTCTCATAGCCATAAATGGGTGTCTCACGGCCGTGAGACACCTTGCATGTGCATGACATGGGCTGTCACGCCCATGACAAGTGTGATATAGGCATGACATAACTCTCATAGCCATGACAAATTTGTCATGGCCATGAGATGTACCTTATGGCTATGACTTGAGATAATCTTCATTTCTTTTGGTATTTTCTTGTCTCCTCTTACTCTAATCCTTCTCGTTATTGTTACATGAAAACAAGTGAATGTGAATCTTCAAAAAAAGGCTCAAACATAGTGCTTTTGACTCACTTTAGCTCTTTTTCTTCCAAATTGTACCTAAAAACAAATATGAACTAAAATGACCATCTTAAGAATTTTCATATCATTAATCACTAAGTGTTATGGAATAAATGTATAACAATTAAGCACATATCACATAGCATAAAATAAAGGGCTCGACAAGTAAAGAAATAAAGGACGATGAAGAGGAAGGTTGGGAGAAAGTCTTCAGTTTGGTTTCAAAGGCAATAAGCATATGGAAGAGTGCATAAACATCATGGAGACCCATATGAAGGAGATGGCATATAAACAACAAAAACAACAACTTGACATAAAGAATATTTTGATGTACTTCTACCTTAATCTCCATTGGAGGTTTCTTGCTCTAAAATTTTTGCTATTTGTTTTTTTTTCTATTTTTTGTTTGGTTTCTTACATTGAGAAAAATTATATGTCTAAGTGTGGAGAGGTTTGTGCATTAATATGTCATGTGTGGAGAGGTTTATATGTCTAAGTGTAAAGGCATATTGAATTATGAATTTTATATTTTAAGTATCTTGTTTTTTTAAGAATAAGTTTTAAGTATCTTTGGATGAATATGCATGTTAATTAGGATATGACACATATTCTTCACTTTAGGAAATTTGTGGTATACATTTATAATTATAATTCAGTTGAATTGGTTAACATGACTAGTAACCTTTTATAAGAATGATTGAATAAAAAGAAATAACGTCAGCTAAGAATGAAATAAAAAATTGTGTTAAATAAACTCCTATTCTGCTAGCCCTTTTTGAAAAATTAGGTTACGAACAGAGCTAGTAGCCAGTTGAGAA
>JANTPM010000009.1:31892177-31904119 GCA_025434745.1 Erythroxylum divaricatum | reverse complement strand
AACTGTAAATGACTGATTAATGAAATCATCAGAGAATCAACATTTTCTCGATATACACTGTTTCTCTGAGATTAGCAGTCTCTTACCCAGAAGATCTTGGGAATAGATGTGTCTGCGTGTTTGATTACATCAGCCAAAACTGTTTCTAAATTGATTAATGGTAACTTATGAAATGGGAAAAAGATTATTAAAGTTCTTGCTTGCCTTTTGATGAAGTCAGTTTCTTTATAACCAATAAATTACAGACCAAGACCAACTGACCAAGTTAATCCAACACTAAACCTTCTTATTTCCTTGTGAACAGGTATCAACAAGCACACTGAATTCTACAAGATACACTAACAGAATATCGCTGTTTCTGTTTATCCTGCACATGGTTATGGCTGTTGGGTTGGTTTCTTTTCTTATATTCAAGGGAATTCAAGGACTAATAGCAGCATCTGACACTGTTAAGAGGAAAGAGAAGAGGGTTTTACTGTATTTTCTGCCACAAGTTGAAGCAGCATCTCTGTTGAGCATTACTCTTGCTTTTGCATGGCAAAAGGCGGTAAGGGAATGGCCAAGGTTCATGGTTCATTTCATATTATGGAGCTGTTTTGTCATTTCTGCAGCTGCTGGAATTCTATTGATTTGCTTTCAAAAGCCTACTACTGATGTGGTTGCTGTTTGTTTAATGGCTTTCGCAATTGGCAGTGGTTTGTATGCTTGCTGGGTTACTCAGAGAATCGGTTTCTGCATTAAGATCTTGAACAAATCGCTTGACCCTGTCTCTAAATTCCCTGACTTGAATCGACCAACTTATTGGATGCTTGCAGTAGGGTTCTTATGGATGTCTTTATGGACTTTAGCTGTGATTGGAGCTCTGAATTTCTACTTCCCACCACTTATAATTATTGCTTTGGTGTTGAGTTTGGCTTGGACCGCAGAAGTTCAGAGGAATGTGGTGAATTTAACAGTTAGTAGGGTAGTTTCACTGTATTATCTTAGAGGAATGCAGTCTAGCACTCAGTTCTGCTTCCAAAGAGCATTAACTCGGAATCTTGGAAGTGCTTGTCTGGGATCTCTGTTCGTGCCCGCAATAGAAGCACTGAGAATTGTTGCTCGAGGCTTGAATTTGCTTGAGGGAGAGGATGAGTTCATGTTTTCTTGTGCTCATTGTTGTCTCCATGTCATGGAGACAATCTTCAGATATGGCAATGGCTGGGCCTTTGTACAGGTAAAGATTACCGTTTACCACTTCTCTCCATTGGTCTCTCTAAGTTTCCTTCAATTTGACAAAGATTAGTGAACCTTTTCAGCTATATATATGCCAGGAGTTGCAACTCAGTCATGCAATCCTCTTTTCTATAATACGCAAGACACCTAATCCTCATTGGAGCAGCTCGGTCTGAACCCGTCTGGAAGCCTATTTTTCAACTCAGACCCATTGCCAACCCTATTGAAAACTACAATCAGCCATCTAACATTACCACTTTTCTCTTGCTTTGTATAGCATTCATTACATAGGAAAAGCAGGAGAATGGTCTCTTTCAGTCTCCTCCAATTTTGCCAAATATTAGTGACCTTGTCAGCTATCTAAATATCCGAAGTTGCAACTCAATCATTCAATCCTCTTTTTCCATTATAAGGAAGTCATTTAGTCCTGATTAGCTTTTCTTGCAACGATCCAGTACGAACCTGTCCAGAATTTTTGACCCGGACCCATTGCCAAACCTATCAAAAATTATGATCAGCCATCTAACTAGACCAAGTAATCCTCTATATTTTGATTGCAGATAGCTGCATATGGGAAAGGGTTTGTGCAGGCGTCACAGGACACATGGCAACTGTTCCTGAGGCAAGAAATGGAAACCATTGTCGACTCTGACATAACCAGCTCAATTTGCTTCCTCACAGGAGTATGCAGTGGCTCTATCTGTGTCATTGTCGTAGCTGCTTGGACTGCCAAAGCACATCAACCCTTCACTGCAACTATCTCCCTCCTGGCCTTCTTTATTGGATATCTCATGGTTGGTACCACTAACCCTCTCTTCATCGCAAATCATTCAACTCTCAGCAGAACATTAACTTGGGTTCTTCGTTGTTTCATCTGATATATATTCCAGACCAGGATCGCCATGGCATTGCCTCATGCCTGTGTGAGTTGCTACTACGTCTGCTATGCTGAAAATCCTGAGAACAGATTGTTCGATAAAACCATCAAGGACCGTCAAAACCTGATCAAGTCAGGTCGAGACACTGTTGTTCCCACACCTCGAGTACCACCCAGATTCAGAGCTTAGTTTCTGATCATCCATGGTAGGTAGTTAGGTTGGTTGTGATAACTTCCCCTTAAGTGTACAGTAACTATGGTAGTGACAACTTCAAGTACAAAGGGAAGATCTTGAATTTGGAAGGGAAGTTTAGAGAACAAGCACTATGATTCTAATTTCTCATCAACAAAAGTTACAATTGACAAAAGAAAGTCTCTTTACTCGTTAGGTGGTGTTCTTTGATTTGTATCTTTTGTATACTTCTAGGGATATTCTTTACATTAACAATCTCCTTCATTTTTCTTGACTCTTTGTAAAAGCCCCTACCTATTTTAAATTCAGTTTGTAGTTTTGACTCCTCAATTCTTCAAATACTTTATTAAAAGAAGTAATTAATGAATAATCATGTATATTTAAATTTAAAAACATAGCTAGTCTTATTTGATCATTACAACCATATATAGGTACTCTTCCATTTGTATTTTATACACAACATAAAATTAGTTTCTCTAGAATACTAGAAGTTTAAAGTCTATAAATTATAACATGAACATAGCATGCTCCTAATGAGGTCTCATGAATTTTTTTTCCCCCTATAATTCCATTATTCCTACCATGACTATAACCCTATAAAGTTATCAAGATTCATCTACAATGTAAGTCAATGGTGATAAAAGAAATCATAAGCACAAAGTTTACGAATTATTACATATATTCAATATTTTATTTAATACGCATTCAAAGAGTAATAAATATGAATTCCTCCATTTTAAAAAATAAAAATCACCATGAACATTTCTAAATTTGGATGGACTCTCCATGTATGATTATTTAAACAAGGATTGCAAGTTCTGTTCAATTCCAACTTATAAGGTCATCTCCTCCAAAAGAATCACAATCTTAAACCAATTCCCATTTCTTCTTATCGATGTCTCTGTCCTTGCATATGCAAGTGTTTTCTTCTCATTTTTGGGCAATTGCAAATGTCACCATCTTCATTATTGCTTTTTGTAGAAAAAAAGAAGTGAAAACAAGACCATTTGTCATGAATGTTGCCTTCATTAAATGAAAACCAACGAAATGATTAACCTTATTGACTATAAAACAAGGAATTAACAAGGAGGGTCATCTATACACTAAAATCAACTTACTACTATCATCAACATATTTCACTCGCGTTCCTTTTGGATTCCAACCCAACGTGCATAATCCACCCACCTGTGACCAGATGATATATTTCCTATTCAGTTTTGAAGAAAGAAAATTAAGCAGTACATAAGAGACGGTGCAGAGAAGTCTCACATCAGTGATCCCAAGAATGTGTTGCCAGTTCTAACAGCAAAGCAGATTGCACTCAGTATCACCTTGTGTTGGTGTAGCAATGGCTCCAGAATCCTCTGTTCTATGAGACCCGCAAGCACCTGGTACCTGTTTTGAAAGGACAGTTGACTTAAGCAAACTCCATATTGTTACAACTACTTTCAAGTGCCATTTTGTTTAATATCCATTGATGATTCAATATATGTATATATCAATGATATTAAGAATTGGGATAAATTTTACAGTTTTCAAGATGAGATTTTTATATTCCAAAACCAGTGTAAGATATCTTTCATTTAACGATTTCAAGGGCACAAATGAATCATTACCTTAGATTACTAGAAACTGCCATATATACACCATAGGCCACACTGGTTGATAATACAGGTACATCTTCTGCTTCAGCAGCGAAAGACTTATCAATAGTCTTTCTCAAATTCATCAGAGCATTTGTTATTCCTACACCAATCTGAGAAGGTGCAGCAGTAGTGAAAAATTATCCACATTAGTTGCTGTGAACTAATTTGTAAGTATATATTACAACAGAAAAAGTTCTAACCAAACATTCAAAATTTGGCATTAATCACCACAATGCATTAAATTTCCTGAGTTTTAAGATCACAAAAAAAGCAAAACACGGAAAAACTTGACTAGAGAAGTTAACCTACCAGGGATGCACCAGTGCCAACTGCAAATAGCTTGGCTCCATTACGCTGAAAAAATGGATTAACATAATTCAACTTAGGAAAATTACAGATATTCTATGGCAAAACCATATGATATTATATAATGAATGCAGCACCTACCATTATTGCTCCTATTCTCTGTAAAAATGAATAAGATGTTCCAGCCAAAGCTACCTGTTCACAAGGTATTAGGAGTGCAAAAGGTAATCCGAACCCATCCAGAAAAGTATATATAAATATGCTTATGCCATTTGTGTTTGTGTATTTGAAATCAGCAAATAAACCTGGAATGCATTATCAGGACAGCCGTAGAAGAACTTGGCAACAGGACTGGCACTGACTGCAAGAGGGGGACGTAGAGACACAGTAGGGGCAGGCAGCCAAACAAGCATAAAATCTGCTATTATGGCCATTACCTAACACATAAACCAGGTTACAATAATGTAAGTTAAAAGTGAACAACTAAATCGAAGGCATTTAGGAATTCTTCTTGTTTGCTGTTCGAATCACTAACAATTAGCTTTAAGTTCACTTCTTATATGACGCCTGTCAAAGTTTGGTCTTTCACCAGCTTCTGTGTTTGGGTTGAGTCTAGGTTAAGGGATTTGGGTTACGATCAGCATGATTAAGGGATTTGGGTTACGATCAGCATGAAGTCTAGTCAAGGATGCATAAAATTAGGATGACATCCATCATTCAACCCTATCTCGACACCGGCTGAAAAGTTCACTTCAATTTGAACTATGACCTTATGTTCCTCTTTCATGAGACACAGTGTTCAACCTTTCGCACTATTTCAGGATCCAACTCTCCAACTCTTTCGTGTTTCCTAAGTCGATTCAGGAGATGGGATTGGAAGTCCATTTGCTCCAAAATTTGTGAGTTGTGGCTCCTCATTGACAAGCATTTTATTGAAACTGAACATTTAGCAATAAGCTAGCCATACCACATCAGCGAAAACAAAATCCAGCTCCTTGGTGAACTTTTCTCTGCGCCTTTCCAATTCTGCAGCAGTCTGAGAACATCAAACAAAAGAATGAAGCTACAAGTCCCACTGATCTTCAGATTCACAGTCCATTTCAAAATATGAAGCACTCGATTCAAATATTCGCTAGACTCTACCCTCAGATCTAGTTACCCCAAAATGAAACATGTATTAGATAGAAGAAATAGAAACCTTGGTGAAGATGCCGACACCACACTCAATAGAAACCTTAGTTAAGAACAAATCATCGGCGAGTAACCGTTCCTTGAAACCTCCGAACTGAAGCAACCATCGGAAGACAAGCGATTTCTCAAGCTCGAAGTACCTTCGCACAATCGATCCCGGTAACCTCCCCGCTTCAATCGCCGAAGCCAAGTCCTTTGGCAAGCTCTCCAACGACCTTCCCACCTATAACACCACGTCATTACAATTCCAGAACATATGATACCAAGTTATGAACAACCCAAACTCAGTTCATCACCATGAAGCAAATCCGTACCTCTGCCAATGCAAGAAAAGCTTCTGTCCGATTGCGGGACTCTGCATCGCCTTCGCCATCCCCTCCTCCGCCGCCTCTTCCCCTGGAGCCGCCTCCAATACCACCGCTTCCGCCGCCGAGATCAGACAGATAAGTGATAACTGAACGAAATCTGTTGCGTGAAGCACAGAGTTTAGGAATGGGAGCGTTGATAGAGAACTTTAGGTGGTGGCGATGATGTTGGCGAGTGGGAAGGTGACGGTTTTCCCAGGGAAGAGAGAGGGTGGCGCTTGTGGAGAGGCTGGAGAAAGACGAAGCCATCGCCATGACAAGAAGTAGTAAAGTCAAACAAGTGTTATAAGTCTTTGCTTGGTAGGTGGCGCGATAACTAACGAACATACTCAACCCACACCCTCAAATACTACCACGCGCTCTCACGCTACTTCACAGCCCCAAAATATTGTAGGTTACTAGAATATGCTAATTTAAATTTTTATAATATTTAAATATCTAAAAATTATCTTTTATTAAAATTTATCTATTTTTTAAATTACAATTAATATCAAGTAGACTAATTATACAAATTTTTTGTCAAATAATTATCTTCTATTATATTTTCATCTAAAATTTTAATTATTATCAAAATCTAATAAAATAATTATACAAACTATTAATATTAATTATTTTCATAATACTTTTTATTTAATCAATAAAAAATGTATGTAGTGTCAACTAGGCCAGCCCAGCATAACCCACCCTAACCCTGCTTGATAAGCTTTAAGCTTAATTTTTTTAAAAAATCTAATTTTAAGTTGAGTCCGAGCTGTCTAAGATTTATCTAATTTTTATTAATAAAATGACATTATTTTATATTTTTAATTTTTAAAAAAGTTCATATTGAACTTGATTTGCCTCGGGTTCCCTTAGGTCTAGGATGAGACCAGGCCCCAATAGCATGAGGTCAGGCCTATGCCCAGCTCGGGCTCGTTGCAATCCATAAAAATATGTTTCTTTTATATAAATAATATTTGATAAATTCTTTAACTTTTTAAAATCATTTATTCATATTCATCATTTACAAGATAACTTCTTTTTCGTAAATGTAAATGAAATTATATATGATTTTTTAATATATTATTATTTATATATTATTTCATCTAATGGTTAATTAAGTTGATACCATAACAAGTGCGTGTGCACACACACTCTATTAGACCCTCAGGATAATGAATTGAGAGGCTCGCTCGTAGGCTGTAACTATTAAACTTTTTTACTCTCGCAAGCCCAAGACGTAGTAGAAGCTTCAAGTGAGCAACAATGGCTTCTGCTACAAGTCCCCAATCTCTGATGCTAACGTACGCCGCCTCATCTGTACACTCACAAGACCTAACCCTTTCTATTCTCTCCTTTTCCTTCAATTTCAAGCCCAAGTCTTTCGCGCGCTGTCCACTTGTTGCTATAAGTTCTGGTGGTGGATACAGAGTTTCCGGCAAATGGGTCGGCTTCTACGATCAAAAAGAGCCGAAATTTGGGAAAACTTGATCCGTCGTTGTGGCAGCTACTGCGGAGGCTGCAATGGTCAACGATATGGAGGAAAAGAAAGGAGATAGAGCGACGGCCACAATTACCCAAACCAAGCCAAAGAAGGGGAAAGCTGCTTTGCCACTGAAAAGAGACAGAGTATGAGTATCAAATTCAGTTTCTTTTTAATTATACTTTTTATCTTTATAGCATTTTGGGGTGTGGATCAGTTTGATTTTTCATTTCGAGAATCTACTAATTTCAGAAATTGTTAGCTGTTGACAATGATAGATTTTGCTTGATGCGCATTATCTTTCTTCTTATTGGCTTGTTTGAATCTTCCATCTACTGATGATATTGGATTGTTTGAACCTGTGTTAGTGATTGATCCAAGTTTTGATATACATTTCGTGGAATTGTTGTTCATAACTTGATAACATATGTCCTAGAGTTGGGTTGTTCATAACTTGATCTCATATGCTTGAACCCGTGTTACCTTTGTGTTAGAGTATCTTTGTCTCAGGTGCCTAAAGTGTAAACAAAATTATTTTTCAGGCAATTGTTTCACTGTTCATGAAAAGTAATATTTATGCTTGTATTTACTTTCCTTTCATGAATGTTTATCTTTTTGGAAGGGTGTGAGTAGGAGTTACAGGAATATGCTGTGCTAACTCTATGGTCAGCTTCACTTATGGATTGCTAAAACTATATTCTCAGATTTCCTTTTTCCCTTTTTCAAGATTATCATATAGTTTCAACCATACAGTTTTACATCCTTTTACACGAAATGCCAGACGAGGTCTAAGAGATTCTTGGAGATTCAGAAATTGAGAGAAAACAAGAAAAAGTATGATGTAAAGACGGCAATATCATTACTTAAGCAAATGGCCAGTTTGAAGTTTGTTGAGACAGCTGAAGCTCATTTCCGCCTTAACATTGATCCCAAATACAATGATCAGCAGCTGAGGGCAACTGTGAGTTCGCTGTTACATGTATTCAAAATTTTATAACTTTGCTATCAATAGTTAAAGTAACTAAAATCTCCTTATGTATTCTCTTTGCATAGGTAAATTTGCCCAAAGGAACTGGACAAAGAGTGAAGGTGGCAGTACTTACGCAGGGTACTTATTCTTTAAAATGTTGAATGTTGATCTATGTACTGAATCTAATTTAGTCTCTAATATGAATTGTCAATTATGTATTCTCGAAACTTCTGTGATTGTGCTAGTGTCTCATGGTTTGGGATGTGTCATCCTTACAGTTGTACAATGTTTGCATATATTCATATACTCTTCCTTTTCTTTTATTTTATTATGAGCTAAACATTTGCAGGTGAAAAGTTTGATGAAGCAAAAAATGCTGGAGCAGATTTAGTTGGTGGAGAGGACCTGATAGAACAAATAAAGGGAGGATTTATTGAATTTGACAAATTAATTGCATCTCCAGATATGATGCATAAGGTTTTTCTTTGTTTATCTTTGTCATTTTTTATTAGATTAACAGTATAAACATATTTTGGCTTCCTCAGATGGTGAAATGGGTTGCTTACTGCTAATAAATTATTTGGTAATGTGAAAATTGAAAATGTTAAACTAAATAGGGTTTGTTTCCTCTTTCAACTGGAAGAAACGTTGGTTACTTCATGCTATTCTCACTGATTTTGGCATAGATGATAAAGGATATATTCTCATGTCATTTCATAGGTCACGCGGGTCGACTGAACTATATCTTACATGCTAATAGGTTGCCAGCCTAGGTAGAATTCTTGGGCCACGAGGATTGATGCCGAATCCAAAAGCTGGTACTGTTGCAACTAATATACCTCAGGTATGTTACCTATTGTGTTCTGTTATGCGTTTGAGTCTCAGATAGATTTCTTGTCTCTAGGTCTTTCATTCAGCAGAAAAGTTTATGTAAATGCTTTCAAATGCCTCCATAAAACGCAGAAGGGCTTGCAGATTTGCTATTATTCCAGTTATTGGTTCAGTTAATTCATAATGTTTGTGGAAGGAAGAGAAAGAACTTTGAAATTATTTGCTCTAATGTTTTTCAGGCAATAGCTGAATTCAAGAAGGGAAAGGTTGAATTCAGAGCAGATAAAACTGGAATCGTTCACATACCTTTTGGAAAAGTCGACTTCTCTGAAGAGGACTTGCTCATAAACCTTATAGCTGCAGTAGTACGTCCCGAACTTTTCTCCACTCTCTTTATTTCTTAAGACTACATTGTTCCATCTCTTCTTTCCTGGAAACTACATCATTTGGAAAAGGTTTTAACTTACAAGCCACATAACCTGTGAAACTTTCCAGAAATCTGTAGAAACAAACAAGCCATCAGGTGCAAAAGGAGTATACTGGAAAAGTGCACACATTTGCTCATCAATGGGGCCTTCTACTAAGTTAAACATAAGGGAGATGTTAGATTACAAGCTTCCCTTGGATGTTTCACAATAACTTACTGTACCTGTAAATGATATCCTTCAATTGTCTCCTCTAGAGCTTGCCTATTTTTGGCGAAAGATGATGTTTAAGCAACACAAGGTTGGAGAGAGGTAGGCGATTGTGCATAGTATTAGTAGCTCTCTACCTGTCATGTTAAACACCATCGCAGTTTCTTCTAAACAGGATTCGTATTATGCAACTGATTGCCAAGAATGTTTTGAAGTGGAAGTCCAAGAAGCGTCAAACGATTCAAGGTTAATTCGGTCAGGAAAGGAATTCCTAATGTTTAGTTCGCATCTATTCCTAATTATTAAGAATTTTGTTTTTTATTTAAAAAAAAAAACCCACAGAATAATCATATTGTGGATTAGGTATTCCTAAACAGCGGAGAATAAGAAATGATAATTAACCCTTATCTTTACGTATTACACGCATGTCCGGAATAGGTAAATGTTGAAAATTACAACTTCGTCCTCTCCTCCCACGGTACTTTCATTCACGCCGCAACACAATCTATCTGCTCTCATTCACACTTAGTAGTTCTCTATTCTTTACGGTCTCGTCTCTTTTCTCCACTCTCTGGTGTGGTTTAGTTCACACTCGTCTTTAGCTCTCGCTCTTAACAGCATCGATTGCTTTCTCCAACATTTATCAGTTGGTTGTATATGATAAAGAATTAAATAATAATAACAAAATTAAAGTATAATTAATGAAAATACTAAATTTAATAATAAGAATAATCATTAGTAGAAAATTGTTGAGACCAGGCTCCAGCAACAATACAGTAAGAAGAGAAAGTTTATGAAGTCCAGCAATTCAGGAAATATGTGAGGGTAATTTAGAGAATTACAATGGGGAGAGTCAAAAGTGTGTTAATTAGAGAGGAGAATAGAACGTTATTAAGGGAGAGAGAGAACATTCATTCGATTATGATATACTGAAAAGTGGAGTATTGGGAGGTTTAGGAGAATTACAATGGGGAGAGTCATAAGTGTGTTAATTAGAGAGGAGAATAGAATGTTATTAAGGGAGAGAGAGAACATTCATTCGATTATGATATACTGAAAAGTGGAGTATTGGGAGGTTTAGCTAGCCCTCAAAGTCTAGCTGCGGAATATCATTCTCCTTGTTTCTTCATCTTAATCCATTTTCCTTTTTATTCTCTTGCTATTTTCTATCCGAATCAATTGCAGGTTTTTGTTACTATCATCAATCTTTTGTTAGAGCAGGTGTCTCTAACAAATTGGTATCAGAACAGGCTTATGATCGGAAATGGTATCAACAAGGG
The DNA here is from genome assembly GCA_025434745.1 of Erythroxylum divaricatum. Lineage (NCBI taxonomy): Eukaryota > Viridiplantae > Streptophyta > Magnoliopsida > Malpighiales > Erythroxylaceae > Erythroxylum > Erythroxylum divaricatum. The sequence goes on along the minus strand of JANTPM010000009.1, from coordinate 31,893,148 downwards.
TGGAGGCTAGAATTGATAATGTAGAAAAAGAAATGTTGAGGGTTATGGAAGATCTTACAAGGGTAGAGGCTAAGTTTGATAAAATGGCAGGAGACATTTCTTCCATTTTCTAGATTTTAAGGAGAATCGAGAACAAAGGGAAGGATGAGGAGGTACTTGTGGGAGTAGAGGAGATATCAGAACAAAAATCTGAAGAAGAAACACCAGCTCAGATCGAAACGGTAAGAACGGAGAAAAACCATCGGAAGCTTGAAATTCCCCTATTCTATGGAGAGGATCCTTTGGATGGGTCTTTCGAGTAGAGAGGTATTTCGAGTTGAATGGGATGTCACATGACCGATGGTTGCAAGCGGTGGCGGTTTGCATGGAGGGGGACGCCTTAAGTTGGTATCAATTGAGATAGAACTAGTCACCAATGGTCGAGTGGGAGATGTTTAAAAAAGCTATAATCCGAAAGGTTTGGTAGTTCCCAAGTGGGAAATCCATTAGCAGAGCTGTTAAAGATACAACAAACAGGTACGGTAGCCGAATACACTTAGAAGTTTGAAGTCGTAACATCGATGTTAAGGGACGTGCCAGTGGAGGTGGTGACGATGGTGTTTATGAATGGGTTGTAGGAGGACATTAGGCTAAGCTTCAAATGGCCCAGACGGATTCCTTGGTTCAGCTGATGGAGTTAGCCCAGATGACTGAAGGCCGAAATTGGGCCCTTTTAGATCAGACAACAAAGACCATCAGACCACTGAAGACTTATGGAGGCTCGGGTATGTTGGACTCAAGTAATTAGGGCACGAAGGGGATAGCAGCGAACACTTCCAACCCGACTTCATGGAACCCTAATCGCAAATCGATCGGAGGAGGAAAAATTCCGACCACGGCGATGAGTCCAAACACCATAAAAGTACCGATTCAGGGCAAATCCTTGGAAAAGTTGGGGGTTAATCAAAGCAATGAGGGACGAAGGTTGTTCC
>JANTPM010000009.1:31839002-31863826 GCA_025434745.1 Erythroxylum divaricatum | reverse complement strand
CACATACCAAAATTATTAGAGCCATTAAATTTATCAACCTCTAACCTTGTAGTAGCGATTGGATGTCTACTGGATGTAGGTGTCGATGATGACGATAACGACTCCCTCTTAACAGGCTCGTCTTTATCTCCAGTCATTTATTCGTTACTGTTCACAAATACGTACTGATACTAATCGCAAGTATTGTAGAATTGGCACTGTTCACGGAGATTGTAGCACAGATACTGTAGCTGACACTGTTCACTGGTACTATTCACATGTACTGTTTACCGACACTGTTCACCGATACTGTAGAACGACACTGTTCACTGGTACTGTTCACCGATATTGTTGCTCCAATATATTTTTACTCCTACAACATCCAGTCGAAAAACTGAACCTCTAATACCACTTATTGTGCGGAAACGCTAATAAATTCGGAGTAAAAATAAAATAATAACGAGAACACTAAGATTTTTATACTGGTTCGGCAATGCCTACGTCTAGTTTGAAGACGACTGAGTATTTCACTATAACAATGAGAGCATACAATAGTGTTTATCACTCAATTTTCAAGAGACCCAAATTAACCCAAGCTCACACATTACTACTAGAAAAGGGAAAAAATAAATATATAAATACTTTTTCTTTTCTTTTCTCTTTCCCTTTCACTATTCTCTCTTCTTCTTCTACCGAAAATGTTTCTCTTACTCTAACAATTTCTTCTCTCTTCTCTCACTAGAAATTTTGCTCTCTTTCTGCTCTCTCTTCTTTTTCTTCATTTGCTTCTCTTTTATAGAGAACTTCATGGATGCATGTCAAAATTTGCTGCACCAACCCTCAATCAAGCCACCATTGTTGAGTCAATAATCATTGAAAGTAGGCTGAGATTTCTGACATTTAAGAAGGTAAGATTTCTGACTTTGCAAGCTTCCATTTCTGACTTTCTTTGAGCCAATATTCAACATTGACCCGCCCGACTTTCGGGCTAAAAGTGATCGATCAGATCAGATCACGGGTTGAGGTCGGATTGAGTATAGACCGGCCCGTAGTCTGATCATTATTTTTAAAAATAATGTTATTTTTTATCTTTTTCTGTTTAAAATAAGATGAGTTAGGTTGGCCTGACCTGCTCGTGATTCATTGGGCCATGAATTGGTCCCGAGCTCGACTCAGTCCAACCTATTAACATTCCTATTCATTACAAGTTGGAGAGTTACATGACGTCAAACAAAAAAGATGACAACGAGAAATGGTTTAAATGGTGTAAACTTTTCACTTAAGGCTCTCCCTTATATGAAATTTTGAATTCTAGTCACACAAAAGGAGGGGAATCAGGAAATTTTCCTCATGATGATCCTCTAGTTCCTTGAACAAAGTTCCTTGATCGGATCAATTATGAATGTCTCGCTTCCAGCAGTATAGGAGTTGAAGCTATTAGAAAATTTGAGGGCTGCTGAGAACCTAATGCTGAGCAAGGGCTAGTAATCAATCACAGTTGACTAATCAATTATGTGATGACTCCTTGTGTACAAAAGTATCCAGGCTACGTAAGAACCTGAGAGATCATAAGATTTTAGATTTATCCTCTCTAGGACTCTTGGAGTGAGATCGTAGAAGCTTTGAATTAGTTCAACTAAGCTGTGATACTTAATATAACAAAAAAGAAGAAGTAAAGATTCTGTTATAATTCAAGGTCTGCAACAACAACTAAGCTTAGCAATAGATGAATCAAATTCAAACAATTAAACTCGAGTCCAGCCCGAATTTTTGTGCGCAAATTTAGTTTAAAACTTGATTGAGTCTAAGACCTTTGATTCGTACTTGAATTTAATTAGATTTGGGTATCTCGATAGGTTAAAGTTACACTCAATTAAATATGTCTATTTTAAAATTTTAAAAATATAAATAATATTATTTTATTTAAAAGTTCAGAATTTATATTAGAATGTACTAAATAACTCAAATTCAAGCCTGATTTGAAATAAAAATAAAAAGTTTAAATTCAACCTTAAACTTGATCAACTAAAGTTGAAAGAGATATGACATAACTTTATTTTTAAAAAATTATTAAATTTGAATTAAGCTATACTCATTTAAGTATTTGGTTTATTCACAATAATCCAAACTTTACAACCACAATCTGACGATGAATTTTCTATTTCAATTAATCAATCTTTACTTGATTTTATTAAATCTTATTCACATATTTATATAAAATTCACACAAATATGTAAAAAAAATTAAGTGATACTAAATTGGAATAACCTAATAAAAACGTGATACTCTAACCTTCAAATTTTATTTAAAAGGCTTGTAATTTAGACAAGGATTACTTTTGATCTCGGACCATATCGATTTCCTTTGTTGTAGTAAAACTTTTATTGACAAAAAAAATAAAAATGTTTTTTAAATATTTTTCTTTCCATTTTTATTCTAAAAATACAAAATTAAAAACCATTTCATTTTTCTTCGTAAAGTTTGCAGCTCACATTCTCAGAGTCAAAACAATAGTTCAAATCAGGAAGGAAAGTGCATCGGGACCTGAAACAAATAACAGCCGTCGGATCCGCTCAGCGAACATCAAATTCCCTCCCAAATTCAAATTCGAATTTCAAGTTCCACACGACCGTTAAACCGAACTTTAAATTTCCTCTCAAGTCTTCTTCCTCTTTACCCTAATTTCGTAACTCTCGAGACATTCCTGGACACCACCTCCGTGTCTCTGTTAACAAATCTCAGCATCACAAAACCCTAAGAATCATCGCTCCGTTTTGATGATCTAACACATACATTTTGTTCAAGAGAATCCGTTGAAGGAAACCTTAATCTTGTGTTCTTGTAGATCCTTTCTCTCTCTAGAACCAAAAATGGTGGCGAGCAAGGGGTTCCCGTTGAAAACCAGTAACAACGCAAACGTGGAGTCGAATGCCGGTCCGGGAAAATCCATTGAAGAAATTTACCAGAAAAAGTCCCAACTCGAGCACATCCTGCTTCGGCCCGACACGTATGTAGGTTCGATTGAGAAACATACCCAAAATCTCTGGGTTTATGACGGCGACAAGATGGTTCAGCGATCTGTCACTTACGTACCAGGTCTTTACAAGATCTTTGATGAAATCTTGGTCAATGCGGCGGATAACAAGCAGAGAGACCCATCAATGAGCCAGGTCAAGGTGCTAATTGACGTGGAAAACAATCTGATTAGCGTTTATAACAATGGAGATGGAGTTCCTGTGGAGATTCACAAGGAAGAGGGTGTCTATGTGCCGGAATTGATTTTCGGGCATTTGTTGACTAGCAGTAACTATGATGATACAGTGAAGAAGACCACCGGAGGAAGGAACGGTTACGGAGCCAAGCTCACCAATATTTTCTCTACTGAGTTCGTGATTGAGACAGCCGACGGAAAGCGGCAGAAGAAATATAAGCAGGTAATCTCACAATTTTCACATGTTCATCTCAATGCATCATTTGGTTCTTTCATTGTAATTGAATGAGGGTTTTAATTTGGTTGGGATGATTTACTGTTGTCAATTGGGTTTCTGGGAACCATACATGCTTAAGCATACTTGTTCTCAAATTTAAGTGATTCGATTACTTTGAAGGTTTTCACCAACAACATGGGCAAGAAATCAGAACCCGCTATAGCCAAGTGCAAGGAAACTGAGAATTGGACCAAGGTGTCATTTAAGCCTGACCTAGCCAAGTTTAACATGACTCATTTAGAAGATGATGTCGTTGCGCTAATGAAAAAAAGAGTAGTTGATGTAGCTGGATGTCTTGGAAAGACTGTGAAGGTGGAACTCAATGGAAAACTAGTTCCAGTTAAATCATTCCAGGATTACGTTAATCTGTACCTTAACTCTGTCTCTGATTCAGGATCAGATCGCCCACAAAGGTTTGTTTATTTATCTAAAACTTTAAATCATTATCCTGTTACCTTTTTTCGATGGGAGCGTGCTTATTTGGTATGTTTTCTTGTTCAGTTTTTACCAGAAAGTGAATGATAGGTGGGAGGTCTGCGTAAGTGTTTCGGAAGGGCAATTTCAACAGGTAGCTACTGGACTTCTGCTTCACTGCTAGTTTTGTTTCTACAGTTCTCAATCTTTATAACCAAAATTTGGTCGTTTTATCAGGTCAGCTTTGTCAATGGAATTGCAACAATTAAGGGTGGGACTCACGTTGATTATGTAACCAATCAGATAACGAGCCATTTGGTTGCTTTTGTAAATAAGAAGCATAAGAAAGCCAACATCAAACCCCATAATGCAAGGAACTATTTGTGGGTCTTTGTCAATGCTCTTATTGATAACCCCGCTTTTGATTCTCAAACCAAGGAAACTTTGACCCTTCGACAGAGCAGTTTCGGTTCTACATGTGATCTTTCTGATGACCTTTTGAAGAAAGGTGTTCTGCTTGCAGTACTTAAATTTATATGAATTGTATCAAGTAATAGATTTTAATTTCAAGTTCTTTGGGTGTTCCATATTTTAGTGGCAAATTCTGATGTTGTTAAGCACCTCCTGACGTGGGCACAATTCAAGGAGGAGAAAGAACTCAAGAAAACCGATGGTTCAAAGAAAGGGAGGGTCAACATTCCGAAGCTAGAAGACGCAAACGAGGCTGGAGGGAAGAACTCACACAATTGTACACTGATTTTGACTGAAGGAGATTCAGCAAAGTCTCTTGCAGTAAGCTCTTGCAGTCTATTCATAACGTCATACCTTCCAACGAAAAAGATACGGTAGCTTTAATAGCACTAATTTTACGCAGATGGCTGGTATTGCGGCTCTCTCAGTTAAAGATAGGGACTTGTATGGTGTGTTCCCATTAAGAGGTAAATTACTCAATGTTCGGGAAGCCAATTCTAAACAGATCAACGACAACAAGGAAATTGAGGCTATCAAGAAGATTCTTGGGTTACAGCAAGGGAAGCAGTATGATAATGCCACTATAAAATCTTTGAGATATGGTCGATTGATGATAATGACAGATCAGGTCTAGTCTTTTTGTGTTAGCAAATAATCTGATAATTCTTTCTTATCGCATTTGCTGACAAGTGTATATATATGACGGCAGGATCATGATGGTTCCCACATCAAAGGCTTGTTGATCAATTTTATTCACAAGTTTTGGCCTTCATTGCTAAAAGTTCAATCATTCATGGTTGAATTTATAACTCCAATTGTGAAGGTCTGAAAACAACGTTAATATATGCTTAGGGAAATTCGTAATTGGAGAAATTTTACAATTTGGGTTTACTCCTGCTGCAGGCAAAGCGTGGTGGAGAAACTATATCCTTTTACTCCATGCCTGAGTATGAATCTTGGAAGGAAAGCTTGAGAGGCAATGCAAAGGGTTGGACAATCAAATACTATAAGGTTTGCTTTATGATGCAAAAATGTCATCTTCTGCTTAGCAGTGTGTTCACTGGTATTCTGTCACGATATTAACTAAGCACATAACAGGGGCTGGGAACTAGTGTAAGCGCAGAAGGAAAGGAGTACTTCAGAAACCTTGATAGGCACAAGAAAGATTTCAAATGGGAAGATGATCAAGATGGGGACTGTATAGAGCTTGCATTTAGTAAGAAGAGGATTGAATCGAGGAAGAATTGGCTTAGGCAGTATGAGGTCAGAACTGCTGTACTTTTATCTGAACTCTGTCCTTAATCCACCAGTTTAGATGGATGTAAGCGATGAAGTGTACACCTTTATATGAAACTGCCTTCTAAAAGAATCTGATCATTGTGCATTTGCAGCCTGGTACTTACCTTGATTCTAGGGAGAAGGTAATAAAGTACAGTGACTTCATTAACAAGGAGCTAATTTTATTTTCCATGGCGGATCTTCAAAGATCTATTCCTTCAATGGTCGATGGCTTTAAACCAGGTCAAAGAAAGATCCTTTTCTGTGCTTTCAAGAGGAATTTGATCAAACAGATGAAAGTTGCCCAGTTTACTGGGTATGTGGGCGAAAAGTCTGCTTACCATCATGGTGAGCAGAATCTTGCCGGTACCATCATTGGCATGGCACAGAACTTTGTTGGAAGCAACAATATCAACCTTTTGCAACCCGAGGGACAGTTTGGGACACGTAATTCTGTAAGATATATAGCGTCTTATCTAAGTTGTTTCGGTGTCACTTGGTTAGATTGGATTTGATGTGTTCTCATTGCACGTACTTGCAGGGAGGCAAAGATCATGCAAGTGCTAGATACATATTTACGTGTCTCTGTCCAGTTACAAGGGTCTTATTCCCGAAGGATGATGACAGTCTTCTTAACTACTTGAAAGATGACGGACTATCCATTGAACCTTCCTGGTTGGTTGTTATTTTCGTTATGCCTTTGGTAATAAAATTTCCAGTTCATGAACCTAAAATGTCTGGCTTGTTCTGTTATTTAGGTACATTCCAATCATCCCAATGGTTCTTGTGAATGGTTGCGAAGGAATTGGCACTGGATGGAGCACTTTCATTCCAAATTACAACCCAAGAGATATTGTTGCGAACTTGAGGCGTCTTTTGAATGACGAAATGCTGGAACCTATGCATCCCTGGTATAGAGGATTCAAAGGAACAATTGAGCAAGTTGCACTGAAGGGAGCTGGTGTAAGCTATGCTGTTAATGGAACTGTTGAAGAAGTCAACGAGACAACTATTAGGATCACAGAATTGCCAATTCGAAGGTGGACAGATGACTATACAGAGTTCCTGAATTCCATCACCGAGGGAAGTAAAGATGAGAAGGGAAAGCCCAAGGATTTTACTATCAAGGTAAATGTTGACACGTACAATGTTTTATCTTTTTCTGCAAAGATTCTTCTGGTTTCTCACAAGGATATTCTTGATTTAGGAGTTTCGCAAGTACAGTGATGAGCAAAATGTCGTCTTTGAAATTGTATTATCGGAAGCCAACATAGCAAAAGCCAAGGAAGAGGGTTTGCTGAAGAAATTCAAACTGACTGCTACAATTAGCACCAGCAACATGCACCTCTTCGATCCCAGCGGCAAGCTCAAGAAATATGACACACCAGAACAAAGTATGGTTTACATTTTATGAAGTAGTTCACACTAATTTACAAATTATGACAGTGATTCAACACTCATCAATCCTTTATATTTTTCTGTCCCCAGTTCTTGAAGAATTTTTTGACTTGAGGCTTGAATATTACGAAAAGAGGAAGGTAAGTTCACCGTTTTGCCTTGGAACAACCATATAAACAGATGCATTCACTTTATAAGGCACTACGTCTGTAATACTTGCAGAGAGTACTACTAGAGAGTCTTCAAACAGAGCTAGTGAAGTTGGAAAACAAGGCTAGGTTCATTTTTGCAGTTGTTAATGGAGAAATCATAGTGAACAACAGAAAGAAAGCTGATTTATTCCTTGAGTTGCAACAAAAAGGTTTCACCCCTTTCCCAAAGAAAGGAAAACCTGTTGAAGCTCTGGTCGCTGGGGCTAGTGATGACTCGGAAGAAACAGACGAGACATCTGAAACTGTTGTAACTGAAGTTATACAAGGAAGCGACTATGACTATTTACTATCCATGCCTATTGGAACATTGACACTTGAGAAGGCTCAGCAGTTGTATGATGAAAGGGACAAAGCGAGTGAGGAGGTTGAAAGAATGAGAAAGTTAACTCCAAGGGACATGTGGCTGAATGAACTTGATGCTGTTGAAAAGGAACTTGATGTATGGACAAGAAATAACCCTCTTGTGTTACATCTTGTTTTCTCTATATTATATTCTGACATATCCTAGAATTCTATTTAGGCAATAGAGAAATGTGAAGATGCCAAGGCAGAAATGGCACGAAAGAAACTAATGAGCGAACTAAACGGTGAAACTGTTGGCAAGAGACAAGCTACAAAAGCTCCAAGGAAGTACAACAAGAAAGCCACAAATGCAGAGACAACTGCAGAACCTAGTGCCATAACAGAAAGTGTTGAGCCACTAGGTAGGAATTGTCTATAGTTGAATCGAGTCGTTTGCTTCATTGTTGTTTTTCTGTTTTGATCATATTTGATTCATCATGTTTGCTATAAACAGAGAGCAATCTGGAATTAGTGAAACCTAAAGCAAGAGCTGCTCCAAAGAAGGCTCCAACTAGAAAGGTTTTCTTCTTCTCTACACACGACTCTTTAATTTTTGTGAAGCTGCTTCATGTTGGTGTGATATTAAGTTCTTTGTAATTTATGTTTATTGGCAGGAAAAACTCACGCCAGTGTCCGATGATGATGAAGATGACGAAGTAGAATCATTGAAAGAGCGACTCAAAGCATACAAGCTTGATTCCTCACCTGACCAATTGGCTGGTACGCACTCCTTTCATACCAAACAGGAAACAGCTATAATTTGATAAGCTTGGAGACAAATTCAAATGTAAATCATAATTGATAGCGACGGCAAAAGTTTTCCGGAAAGGGTTCGAGCCTTTTGCCTAACATGGCACGACCGGCCTGAACCTGACAGCTCTGAACGGAAGTAAAGAGCATAACATAATTTGACAGCTTGATTTTTCTGCACAGCCATGGAGACCGATGCACCAGTTGAGAAAAAAGAACCTAAGAGAGGAGGTGCTGCCAAAAAGAAGGCTCAGGCAACCGTCACCGTGTTATCTGACAGTGACGATGACTTTGAAGTAGTTGAATTAGCAGAAAAGAAGAAGGGAGGAGGAAGAAAAGGGGCTAAACCGCCGGCAGCGACGAAGAAAAGAGGGCCAGCGAACAAAAAACAGCCGGGTCAGAAACTTCTGACAGAAATGTTGAAACCCTCTGAAACTGAAGGAATATCACCTGAGAAGAAAGTCAGGAAAATGAGGCCATCTCCGTTCAACAAAAAGAGTAGTTCGATCTTGGGTGGGATTGGTAAAGATGGAGTAGCCACCATAAACCAAGAGTTGTCAGGTTCTGGATCATCATCTCCCACAGAAGAAAGTAATGAGTTGCCAGCAAGAGCCAGACCAACGAGGGCAAGTCGAAAGCAGACGAGATATGTGTTGAGTGATTCTGATAATGATGATGATAAGGCCTCCGAAGATTCAGAGTTTGAGAGTGAGAGTGATCATAACACTGACGACTCTGATTTCGGTGAAGATGAAGACTAAGTATCGATGTTTGTCGAAGAGACTTTAAATTGACGTAGGCAGACTAGACTGTGTCCTCTCTTAACCAGTGGTTTGCTGTATTAATGAAACAACCGAAATTAAATTGAGTTAATGTGCCTCTTTCTTGTGTATCCAAAAAACAGGTATCGTAAAAGGTTCGACTGGTTTGAATTTGTTATATTAGCTTAACTTTAACCGATGCTTTCAAAACTGGAATAGTAAGTTAAATGGTTAATTACAAAAATTTTAAGGTTTAAAAATATTAGTTAATTTATAAAATTAAAGAATTTAAAAATTAATTAAAAATTTTTAAATTTTAATTTAAAAAATTATTGAATAAAATTTAATTTATTTATTTTTAAAACAAAAATTGAACCAAAAAATTGGTCTTAATTTAATTTTTAAAACATAAATATATTTAAAACAACTTTCATGATACCAGATGAGCAATAAGGAATAAGGAGTCTTCTGTACAAATTCAAGTTAGCGTTAAAGGGAAGGTAGGGGAGACCAAACACAAACTATAAGAGAGACTACCCCAACAACCTTGGAAGCCATTGCAACGTAGTCCATGTGAATCATTCCATGTCTCAAGATTCTGCTTTAATCATCCGTCAATCGCATGGAAATGTTCTGTTTTGTAGATTCCATCTTCAATAAAAGATCTTTAATGTCTGCTTCCATCCTCATCTTCATATTCAAGTACTCTCGATGAGCCCTTTCCAGAGCCTGAAGTTCTTCGTATTTGTGTTTGCGTGTTTCCTCGGTCTCCACTATCCGCAACTTTGCGATTCGGCTTGTGTATTCTCCTTCGATTTTCTCATTCTTTGCAATCGCGATACGTTTCAGGCCCTCTGCTTCCTTCCTTGCTTCGTCGGCATGCACCTGAAACATTTTCGCTTCAGCCTGCTTCATTCTCACAACGCTCTCCAGTTCATTGAACACGGAATCGTCAGCTTGCGCTTTAAACATTTTTTCTTCCGCCTGTTTCATTCTCGCAATGGTCTCCAGTTCATCAAACACGGGTTCATCAGTATGCGCTCTGAACATGTTTGCTTCAACCTTTTTCATTCTCATAATGGTTTCCAGTTTTTCAAAACCATGTTCTTTTCTTGCACTTATCTGTAGCTCCATCTCTGCAGTGCATTTGTCATTCGAGTTGGCATTGAAGCTAGGAAGTACGATAGGCGATCTTTCCAATTGAAGGGTTTTTTCAATATGAGAAGACTTATGCCATATGCTATCCTGGCTATGTCCAACACTCTGTGCATTCCTTCCATTACCTTATTCCTTCACCAAGAACACAGAAGAACTACCAAACTTGGAAGACTCACTTTTTGCAATCAAAAAAGGAGTACAACATTGAAAAACAAGTACATCTTTTAAGCATGACAAGGAAATGCTACATGTTTCAAACATAACGCAAGGTACATAAGCCAAACCAATGAATGGGAAGAACTAAGACGTAGAAGGACATAACAGGTGCGATTTGGCAGATTCAGATGCCTATATATCCACTCGTGCTACTTTACTTCTTTATACCATATCCAGTTACATAGATATCATCTAATGATGAGTACTATTATTCCTTCATCATAGTATTTAACAAAAATCACCGTAAATAGAAATATTAGAAAGTGAATCTATTTCAGAAATTGGTAAAGTATATGGCCCTTGAAATTATTTCCATTGCACAAGGGGTTTTATTGAAGACAGTAATATAATGTAAGGTCTTATAATATTTAATCCTAAATTTTATTTATAAGTATGAAGAAATCAAATGATTTACCAGTCAAGAAGGCCATGATATGAGTGTAGACATCAGAAAGATTAGCCTTAGCGGTCAATTTTATCAGAATCTGATCTGCAACTTCATGCAGTTGCCTGCCTCTCACATCCTTGCTGCCACTAAAAATTCTTTTGACATATTGAAGTTCATTGCGAAATGTTTCAGCTGTCCACTCCTTTGCAAAGTGCTGGAAGACCTCCTTCACAAAGCCAAACATCTCGGAGGGATGATCACAGGCAACACAATGGAACTGCATCTCGGTAGTACCTTGTGCCCCGGTCGCACTTCTTCCATTTCGGATATAAGATTCTCGCAAAGCACAATCCGCATGGCACCAGTGAAGGCAAACATCACAACCAACCCAACTACATGTATTAGATGCCATGTCAAACTTTGAACAGACGAGACACATACAAGCACTACAAAAGCCGTTCCTCTTCATGCAAACTTTGCAATCACATTCATCCACAGGAATAGGACTCCGACATGTAAGATTTTTGCATCTTAAATTTAGAAATACCTCGGCCAAATCAGAAGATGAAATACTATTGTCTACCTTAAGATATTCGGGCAAACCAACTTTCAGAGCAACTAAGATTTCCAGTTGACTTCGATGGCACTTCAACAATACATCTAAAGTTAAATCGGGCTTGTTCTGTAATGCTCTCTGAATCGCAAATAGCTGCCCTTGCTTATCGGTTTTTAGCATGATCTCGCGAATGCTTTCCTTTAGACATGATGAAGATTGTCCAGTCATTTCATGGAATTTCCTAGCCATTACATGTATGGGATCAGAAACTATTCTGCCGATGATAGTCTCCACAAAATCTGCGCCACCTATAAGAAACTGTTCTTGTTCCTTCTGGCTATTACTCCTATGTAAGCTACTGCCATGTCTATCTCTCATTGCTCTCTTTCTCTCTAGGCTATAGTTTGTACCGTTGTCATGAGATCCCGTGCTCTGCAACGGAGATCTAGTGTCCTCATGATTCATTGTTTGGCCAACTGTCAATTGTCTCAATTGCTTTTCAAGTCCATTAGGCAATTTAGAGTTCCCCTGCAAAGCTTGACCATTTGATGTATTCTGCAATGCTTGGGACTGTTGACTGGAGCTATTTCCGTTCATCATTGCTCTTAGATACAGGGGAATATCCTTGGTCTTGGAATCACTATGAGCCATCGCTTGCCAAGTTGCTTGATCAATTCCCTGAAATATTGGGCGGCTATGAACAGATTGTTCATAGTTGTCCATGTCCAATGAATTCTGTGTAAGAGAACAGCTTGGATTGTGGAAAAAAGACTGGGAACCGGAAAAAGACATCGATGCAGTGAATCCATTAGAATTCGACTGAAACGTGTTAAATGATTGAATACTTCTGCTTGGAGAACCAGGGTCTTGAGCTGTCTCTCTAGAAGCACCAATAGGCAACAGAACATTGGGTAAGCTAAGAGAAAGATCAAGTGCTCCAAGCGCCAGCTTCTCATCTTTTGGCTTTCTGACGCCCGACTGATCTGCTTTCTCCACTTTCCTGTCTGGGAAGGTACTAAACAATTCAAATGCCCTAGTACTTGGCCCTTCCGTATCTTCCACGTCCCTACTATTTGAAAATTTTCTAGCTTCTTTTCCCACAAATATACCATCTTCATTAGAATCCGCAGCTCGGACTGGTGAAACAGCAACACCCTTGCCTTTATCCCTTAAATTCTGACCCAAAGTCTCTGTTGCCAACTCCATATTGACTTCCTCTCCCTCATTCTCCTCTGTGAACTCTTTATCTGATTCGTGAACTTCATCGTCCCCCACCTCTGCCTCGAGATCAATAGCCTTTTCATGTCGAAACCCTCCATCTGTACAAAGATTCTCAGACTTATCAACAGTCATGTCCTTAGTTTCCTCCTTTTCAGACTCTATTTTTTCTCTGGGAGTACCTCCCGCTCTAATAACACCATCATCATTACCAGAATTTCCAACTTCACCGCCATTAATACTAGCCTTATCACTAAAATTCTCCCCACAAACAAGCCCCTTATCGCCCTCCTCAACCACATCAGTCTTTTCAGAAACACGTTCCTTCTCAATCCCCTTCTGTTTTACATTTACTTCACCATTACCAAGGTTTTCACCCTCCACCTCTCTACGATCAACGTCCACTCTGTCCACTCTGTCATGCTTTTCTTCCTCATTTTTATCCTCATCGGCAACTTGAGCATCGGATTGAGGCTCTGGTTCAAGCTCACCTTCTTCCATTTCACTGCTACTACCACTCTCAGCACTCTTAATCTCAATCTCAACATTCTTCACATCCACTCCAATCTTCTTCCCCACCTCCACACTCCTAGATTGCTCACTCCCGGAATCCTTCGACCACGACGGAGATGATCTTCTCGACTTGGAACTCGATGATTTCCCCTTCCCCTCATCCCTCGGTGACTTCACATCCCTCAATCCCTTAGGAGATGATCTGCTACTGCCACTCAACCTCTCCTCATTCACAACTCTACTCCCTCTACCCTCATCAAAAACCTTGCTTCCACTACCAAATCTCCTCCTACACCTCTCTCTCTCCGACCTAAAACCTTTAGGAAATTCCCTCCTTGACACTGCACTAAAACTCTCGGACCGATGAATACTCCGATCACTACCACCGCCACCAGTGTACCCTTCTCTACTACTATACCTATCAAACCCTAGCCCTAACCCTTTCCTCCGATCAGAGCCGTCAAAATCGTGATCCGATCGCTTCCGAACCAGCCTGGAGCTCTCTCTATCTCTACTCTCGTCCTCAATAGATCGATCTCGATCGTATCGGCAAGACGAAGATGTGGTGGAACTGGGCGACACTAACCCTTTCCTTGCACTATCCGATTTGTAATAGAAAGATCTAGAAGATCGACCTGTACTCAAGTCCTTCGCAGAGCCTGAACCTGACCCTTTCTCGTTATAGGAATCGAGATCATCGCTCGATCTCAATCTCTTCATTTTCTTCGAATTATATCACCCGAGACCCGACAACAATATAACTAAAGTAAAATCCTTTTTATTACATAAGAAGAAGAAGACAGCTTTGACCAGGATTCATGTCAAAGTCGCAGATTTGAACCAAACCTGAACTAACCCGCTTAGCTCCGTACGACGAACAAATATAACAGAAAAGACACAACACCACACCAGACACAAACCAAGTCCGATAACCCGAGTTTCAGAGACACGGCTACCGTTTTGGAACAGAAATACAGACAACCAGAGGTACGGGTACCGGAAGTGTTACGCAGGCGAGTTAGTGTCGCGGGAGAAGGCGACCGGCGAGGGACAAATGTACAATAAAATGAGTGGTTGGTATAGGGTATTGAAGTCGACAGAGAGAGAGAGTAAAAGCAAAACGGTCAAAGAGCGAAAGAATGGTGAGGAGCGGGAGATTTTATCTCAGTCAACGCAGATGAAGCTGTGTATGGGTTTGGTGGGACTTCTGAGAAAGGGTTAATGAGAGGAGAGAAGAAGGAAGAAGAGGAATTGTACTTGTACACGCAAACTCTATAATGTGTCTCGTTTCGTAACCGTCTCAGTGATTGCCCTTTTGGTGTGTGGCACCGATACCTGTGCTCTGTTTGTACTACGCTTATATATAATATAATACAATTATCCTATAGATTCCTTTCGTAATAATTTTTAAATTTTGACTACGATCATACAAATATTAATATACGAATACGCTTTCAGGAGGGTAATCAGTGCGCAGATACTTTGAACCAACCTGGGCGCTCACTACATTCAAGAGTCACCGTTTTCAGTTGTGGAACTTCTTTATCAGGACAAGATAGACGTTATGTACCACCGAGCAAGGCGTTAGCTTAGCCTACTCGGAAGTTTTTCTCTTAAATTTTTAAATTTTTTTACTTTTTAGAAAATCAGTTTTAGTTAAAGATAATTAAAAATAGAATTATTGTAAAACTAAGAATTAACATAATAATGTAAATATAAAAATCAATATTTTAAAAGCAAGCTCTCGTGTGTATTATTGCTTAGCATTTCGAGAAAGAAGGGGAAGGAAGGAAAGTTTGACTCTGGCATGTACTTTTGACTCTTCTTCCTCTTCTTTATTTTTATAAATAAAATTTTAATTAACAGATTTATAAATGCAAAAAGAATCATTCACATTCTTCTATTCAGAAGCTCCACACATCACAGGCTTCCCTCCCTATATATATATATATACACACACACATCTTGAGCATTAGAAAGCTCAAAACTTTTTTTATATGTACAGCAAGATAAGAGATTTGAAAGCAAAAAAGGACTCTTTAGAAGTGGAGGAGGCACTATGAGGTCAAATGGGCAACAGATAGAAACTAACATCAAAACAGAAAGTGGATGGAGCTCTTGTTACCTCTATGGGCAAAAACCCCATCAACTAGATTTTCTTAGCTCTGTTCCTTAATGTCTAGGAGAGGAACTCCAGGTGCATACTTGGATCACCATGAGAGAGTTGGGAGAGCTCCTCCTCTTTGGCATCAACACCCAGCAGCCTTAAGAAAGTTATCATAAGGACTCAATGTTGGTAGCTGGAAGTACTGATATTGTTGATATTCTGCCCCACAAGGAGTTGGAGTCCCAGTAACAAATGGATTGTTGTAATTAGGATTGAAATTTTGCTCAGGATGTGTATTTCCCTTCTGCAATCGCACCAAAGTTGCGAGCATTGATTCATTATAAGGCAAAACACCACCAAGCATTCATGTTTCATGTGCATAGGTGAAGATGGCAGAAGCATGCATGCAGGGGTAAAGTTTAACCGGAAAGCAGAAGGATAACATTTCTGTCCGGGAGTTAGTTCAAAGTGGCGGATAAAACAAGTTACTTGGACCAATTTCACAGGCTAAGAATGAGGAAATCTGCTTTTATGTTCAGTTTGCTCATAGATTGAATCGCAGATAATGTAATTATACACAGCAGATGATTACCAATTCACAGGCATTGCTAGACCATGAAAAGAAGCAAGGAAGTGGAGAAGTTGTAGAACCTGCTCAATTTGAGAATCAGATGTTATTTCCTTTCTCTGCTGATGTTCATCAGCAGGGATTTTCATTAAACTTTCTTGTCTTTGTTGACTAATCATTAAAGCCTTCATCTTCTCTTGTTTTCCTGCAGAAAGGTCTGCGCAATGCTTAGCCATGTCTACATATGGCATGTTCGGCACGGCTGACGCTGAAAGTCGTCCAACCTGACTGGTCGTTTCCGAGATCTGGACACAAATCGTCATTTAAAGAGTAGAACTTCCAACTTCAGATTGAAGTTGTTAACCAGACATGAAACAGATATCACAGTTAAATCAAGAATCTATTGAGAGTTGAGTCACAAGTTAAGGTAGAAAACATGCCATTCGCATATTCTACTTGCAAGCTTCTCTCTACAAGCATAACAAAAATGGAATGCGACTTACTCCATTCAATAGGTCATCGACACTCAGAAGATTGGGAGGATTGGAGGGCAGTGGCTTATTACAGTCTGTTTGACCTTCAACTGTATCAGGTGAAACATTATCTTCGAATGTGAAGAGTGGAGGCTCAACCTGCAGATTAGGTCATCACGTATTACAGGACTGGAGTGGTGTTTCGGAAGAGAGACGGATCCAAGAATCAAATAAGACAATTACCTTATTAGAATGGTCATTTTTCCCAGATCCTGTCTCACCATTTTTGTCTGGTATATCAGCAAACAAATCAGCTCCAAGAGGACATGCATCATCAGGTCTAAAATCGTTAAGCAACCTAGCTGTTAGACTCGACTCTTGCTGTTTCAAAGCAAAGAAAGTATTTTTAGTTGAATTAATATCAAGACACTGATAAATAAATTGAATCCTGGAATTGCAAATGATGATTACATCTGATGGTGTTCCCAGAAACTTCACTATCATGGCAGCAAATGATTCTTTTGAATGGTTCCCTGATATATCTACTGCCGAAAGCAACTTCACAGCCTCTTCATCATCTTCTGTGGATCCAAAAACTTTGTATAGAGAATCAAGTTCAATATTAACAGCCTTTAACTTGGAATCATCAACCAGCCGTAGGAATGGATCGGCCTATCAAGAAGTTGCAACAATACAGCAGTTAGAATAAAGTATGATTGCTTCCATGAATTCAACTTTGCTTACAGCTAATTTCATGAAAAAGAAACCGAAAAGAAAAGTCTAGATAAAGACGTAAAGTTCTGCACTTGCTCAGAAGAAGATTGCACTTGGATGAAAATAACACTTACTATTGTATCAGTTAATGCAGCTTTAGCAGAAGCAACAATAGGGTTTATATTGTATGCTTTCGATGAAAAGACAATCATAGATGTTGCCAAAGTAAAGAGGGATCGACGACGTGATGGTTTCAGTGGCCCTGCAAAATTTGAAAAAGTTCCAACATCTGAATGAATAGATGTCACATCACTGCCTGAGAAGTAGTATAATGCCTGAAAACTAATAAGTAGACATCTTTGCCAGAGGTAAGAGGTTGAGTCAGTGAAGCAGTTGAGGAGGTAAAATTTTACTCTACATAAAATCTCCTTCATCTCCATTCAAACTAAAAGATTAATTATAATTGTTAAATTTTAATAAAAAATAAATTTTAAGTCAAATTTTGAATTTAAAAATTTGACTCAAACTCTATTTAAATTCACTTAAATTAGTTCAAACATGTATTAAGTCTAAATTTTAGCCCAAAGCTCAAGCTTTGGTCTCAAACCCCGGCCTTATAAAACAAACTAAGACCTGAAGATAAGTGATGAGTTACAGCTTCAAGACTGAAAATTTTATCCTCATTATCCTTGTATGATGATCATCTTAAGTGATCTGCTTTACTACATAATTTTGCTAGGAACATTGTCTGAACTTTTAGACTTAATCTGCGTGATATTATTGAACCTGTGCCTTGTTAGATATCCCACAGAAATTCTACATCTCACTTTTCACTGGCCATCTCTGTTCACTTGCATTCAATTATATTCAGTTTCGTAGTTCATGTGAACGGAATCTTATTTGATTAACTTTCAATGAGAAGGACTGTAACCAAATCAGACATTTTGTGACTGGCTCACAAAGATCAAGTTTTGGTATAGAATTCAGGTCGGAAAGCCTACCTCCACTAAGAGCAAAGCTCCTCAGGGAAAACGCTAGCTGGAAACTTTGAATCAAAGTATCATTGCTCGAGTTCTACAAGATACACTATGTAAACTGAATCACATGGAAGAAAAAGAACGGGAAATAAACCAGGGGGAGTCTTCTGGAATTAAGACAAAAGGATGTGGAGATTTATCCTGAAGAAATCAGGAGTCAGCAATACCTTGGTTCTTGCAAAGAGTAACACCAAGCTGTAGGTATTTGCAAGTGCTTCATAATTCTCAGGTGTATTTAAAGGAGAGAGGGACTGTGCCCATATGGACGAAAGTAGAAGGGTAATCTGGCGACTGCTCATTTTAAGCGATACTCTCTGAGATTTTTTCAAGGAAAATATCAAAATAAAGTCAAATTCTTACGCTCAATGTGATCAGCAAATTGAGTACTGAATCAAAAAAGTTAATACATACCTGGTCCTGTGCTAAATTAGTACTCGGGTTTTCCTCAGTCCCAGCGGGTAGTGCATTTCTTTTTACGGTATAAACTCTGCTGTAGGATGACTTCAATCTGTTCAGCATTGAAGGGTTATTTGCTTTTGAATCCTGAAAAGCTACAGTTCTCTCCTTTCTGTCTTCAGATATGTTTGTTTGTGGGGAATGTTCTTTCTTTTTCAGCTTATCGAAGAGTGCAGCTGAAGAAGAAAACACTGACACAGTTCTTGAAAATGTCCTTTGTATATTTTGGGCCTTATTGGAGACAACAGCAGCAGAAGGACGGGGGCAAACACAACAGGGAACAAGAACAACAGAAAATATACGATGTGCACCAGCCCTGGTCTCATGGTCATCATAGACCATAGCCAAGAGTAGTTGATGAAATAATGCCTCAGGAAAAGCCTGTAGGAAGCATGGACAGAAAAAATTAATCAAAGAAAAAGAAAAACTAACAAGAATTTTGATCTTTTTATATCTGTGCAACCTGTAATCGCTATTTTTTGGATGCATCCCCAATCTCTATTTTTTTCCAAGTGCAATAAGAACATTTTTATACAAACAGGTGCATTCTTGCCTTGTTTTGATAGGATAAATTGGGCATGGATGCCACAATCTGAGCAGTGCGATAAACAGCAGAAATCAAGGTTCTGGCCATGACTGCAATAGTTGGAACGTTCTCCAACATTACAGCCATTATATCAAGAACAGGATCTGCATCTCCAACCTGCACTTAAAGTATCTTTCAGTCTTCGGGTGGATTTTTAGCAATGTCTAAAGTCTCCCAAGTGTGCGTAAAAAAAACAGTTGTTCAATCAGAATTGCTCATTTAACTGTCCGTTAAGGTATGCTGTAGAGCAAAAAATATCACTTACCTTGGATGATAACTGTACTAGGCACTCATCAACTGCTTCTCGAAATCTACGGTTCCATTCAATTACTTCAACTCCCAGATTGGAATCGTCAAGTGAACAGTGTATGCTTTTCCTTAAATGCCTCATCATATCACTCAATGCTCCTATTATAGCTACAGAAGCCTGAACCTTGGTTTGTTTGGCAAGGCAGGTGGCAACATCAACAATGTCCAGCTGCATTTTGGGCTTCTTGAGAACATTTTTGTGATCAAGATGCTTTATCAAGATGGCCAATACAAAGTGCATGTTCTGTCCTACAAAATGCAAAGGAATAATTCTTATGGAAAGCATTAATCAACCAAATCAACTGGTTTCACGGTATTGCAGAGGATATAATTACCAGTTTTCTCAATCATTGATTGCATATCTGATAACACAGAGAGAGCAAGACCATGTTCAGGAGTCCATAGGTCATCATTATCAAAATAGCGGAATAGAGATTCAAGAACTCGTCGAACAGTTGTAGCTTCTTTGGCTAAATGTGCCATGTTATTCAGGCAAACCCTCGACCAAAATGTGGGGTTATTGGAATCCTCTCTGAAGTTTTTCAGAAGTGATGAACATATAAAAGAGGTTAGAAATTGACAATAGCGAACTCCACAATACTTGCACAACTTAAAGTGAGAATGAGAAATTACAGAGATACGTTGAGTTGGCCTTTCTCATTGACAATCATCCTCCAAGAAGGAACCCTCATCATTGAATCGGATGGGGGAGAATCTTCTTTGACAGACCCTTCC
The DNA here is from genome assembly GCA_025434745.1 of Erythroxylum divaricatum. NCBI lineage: Eukaryota > Viridiplantae > Streptophyta > Magnoliopsida > Malpighiales > Erythroxylaceae > Erythroxylum > Erythroxylum divaricatum. Next base: position 31,843,699 of record JANTPM010000009.1, on the reverse strand, counting down.
TTATCTTGAAGACCATAATTGTCCAAGACAACTGAGACAACCTAGTTTTGGAAGGGAAAATCTCATCCATTAGTATAATCTTTCCAACATTCCCAATAGAAACGCATGCAATAATTCCAAACGGCATAGAAAATTTTCAAACTCAACAGCAGTATGAAGTAAAAGATGAGGAAATTTTTTTAAATAGATTCTTCTAGGTTAACTTACATTGTCAAAATCTGTTGACATGTGAGAGAATTCACCCATGAACCACACCTATATGAAAATCAATTAGCAGCAACATAAACAGGTGTAAGAAATTATGCTGGAGAATTAAGATAGGATCCTAACTGTAATTGCCCATAGACAAAACACCGTCTATACTTGTCAACAGGAAATTTCCCGTAAAGTACCTTGATGCACAAAACTAAAATATCAAAAAATACTAATCCCTTGAATTACCATTGATGAGAGTGCCTGAAGTCCAGCTGAACGCAATTCTTGTGCACTTGCGTCCTCGTTCAATTCTTGAACTAAAGCACAAAGCTTTGGTATCAAACTGTCTAAATTGAACACGTAAGTGCCATCACTCTGCACATAGGTAAGTATCTAATAAGCTTGAGGGTTTCCAAAGTAGCTACATTTCGGCTTATAGATGGGAAATATCCTTAATAATCATTCGAAGAATATATATCAATCTGAGAATTGAAAAAATATAGTAATTCCTACTTGATTGTTGACAAAGTCAAAAAGAGTCTGGCATCCCAATATGCGTATTTCATCATGCCGTGCTTGATCCAATAGAATGTGCACGATGCTAAGCAAGCTACTCGCAAACAACGGCCTGCGGCATAAGGAAACTAGTCAATATTTGCAGAATGTAATGAATGAAAGTAAGAAGCCTTAGCAATTTCATCCAAATCCTAGAAGCTTCTTTTTCCCAAGGTTTAATGTTTAGTGACAGAAAGCAATCATGCCTTGTTACTTTTACCAACAAAAAGGACCATTCCTACAGAATGAATCCTTGCTTTTGGAATAAAGCATGTAGACATCAATCATCTTCCGACCATAAACTAAATCCTAAGTTAGCCATGTGATATTTGGAATCTAAGCATAATAATGGCAACAAAACTTGAAGTCATTGCCTTCGGTCAATGCTTATCTATAGACATGGCTAAATAGAAGATAGCCATTTTTTGAATCGTCAGGCACCAATTGTGTGAAGAAAAGCTTGAATATTGTACCTACAGGGACATTAATGAAAGTAAAAGGAACTCTACTTCTTTTGTTGACTTGCAGAAAACTGTTAATGTTTTTGAGATATTTGTGACACTCTGACTCTTTGTTTCCATGATGAATCAGATACTTGATCACCAAACAGAAAGAAAGCCATCAAACTTTTCTCCAGTAGCTATACGACTAAGAAATCACATATTTATACTCTGATATTTACACAGTTTTACATGTACCATGTTCCAGTTAAGTAGCATCCGAGGTTTAATAGTTTTATAAAACCGGTCATTGTTTAACTCAAAGAATTGGAATCAAGACTCTGAATGGTGTCTGTTTATCTTCTGACGTAGTAGTTCCATAAATGATGTAAATGGTCTAATGATGTTACTAGCATCTAAGCGTGCAATTCCAGAAATCAAATAAGAGAAAACAAAAAACCCCCCATGAACAGACTTCCAGGTGAAGAAGCTATTAAAGTGGAACAATACTCACATTTGCTCTTTGCAAGAAGCCATCAGCTTCCTGTAGATACACATAACGACTTTTACCGACTGGAATTGCTCGGTTCTCAAATCCTTGTAACACCTTTGCTCAAGATAAGTACTGATCTGCTCAACGCATTTGAAACATGAATCAAATGAATTTTAAACCAAATTACACTGTATGTAGCGCAACTGGATTAGTCTAGCAGATGAAGCAAGTTTGCATACAGTTCTTGGCAACGACGATCAGCAAGACCACGAAGGAACATAAATTTCATATCCATCATAATCACAAAACATAAGAACAACCCAAAATATAAGAGACCAGATTATTACCTTCGGAATCCGGAGAGGGTTTCTGGAAGCATATTCACAAAGTTTACCAATCTTCCGATCATTTATTTGTTCATCCTGGCAAACAAAACATTGAGAGAATCCAAAAGGAATTGAAATAATAGATAACAGGATCCATACTAGTCAGTGACAAAAACAAAACACATGCACAACATGCTACAAACATTCAGCTCGATACAGACGAGTGACTTGTCAACCATACGTAAAACTTCCATTCCCTTTTCCTTGTATTGATCCAACTAGCACTCAGTCACCCTGAAAATCCCCATTCCCAGAAACCTATCCTAAACCAAACGGGAGGAAGCTGAGGTATTACCGCAGCCAAAGGAAAAACAAATAAACTAATCACATGAAAGGTCCAAACCCCAAAATTCAACAAACACGTCCTGTAATTTAACCTGAAGACATTAGCATGTATGTTCTGAGATTCCTTAAAACGTAATCTTCCATTTGCCAGTTTCTTCTACTTATGAACCCAAAAAAAAAAAAACAGAAAAAATCGCTAACCGGAGAACGAGGGAAAATGTCAGCAAGCAACTTCTTGTATCGCTTAATCGGATGCCTTGATCTTGCACGTAATGCAGGACAAAAGAAACATAAGCTCTCACAAGCTGGGAACACGGTTCTTGAAACCACATCCATTTTTCTTTTACTTTTCTCACTATTCTACCACCCCCCAACCATCCAAATTTCCAAATTCCCTTTTCCCCTTCAGTATCCACAAATGCCCTCTTCAAATTCATGCATCATTCGAAGAACATACCGAACATATCAAGATTCAGCCATCTACTTCTCCTTAATCAACAAGAAAAAACCGAAAAGAAGGAAACAGATTAGATTTTGCAGAAAGAGAAGGCGTTTGGATTGAGGGGAAGGAGCGATCAGAGTTCCAAAAAACTGATCGCCGATGATTCCGTTCGATTCTCTACGGAGAGAGATATGATATCTAACTATTTACTAATTTTCATGTGAATTAAATAGTCAATTGATGTTCATTGTTCGTTAATTCTCTGTACTCTTTCTTCGTCCCCACCCGTTTCCTCATTTCTCTCTCTCTCTCTCTCTCTCTTTTGGGTGTGTCCGTCTATCTATTTATACTCTTCGTTTTTTAAAATCTACGTGCGCGCCATTTTTATGTTCATCACCCAAACGCACATCTTTTGCCGCCATTTCTAACGGCCCCAAAATTAATACTATATATATATATCATCATAGCGAAGGGAGATTAGTCACCTGCCCCAGTGATACCTCCTAGAGATCCAAAAAAAAAAAAATCATGGGTTTAGTCTCTAGTTTCTTAAATGTATATGCTAAAATTAATTATTAGAGATGGCTAAGGATAGCTACTTCGGTCTTATCTATCCTTGTCAAAGTTAACGGATCAAGTTTGAACTAATCGAGTTTTGAACTAAGATTTAATATAGGAGGTGGGTTCAAAGTTCAGTTGAGTGACTTGAACCCTTTTCTAAATATCTCCTTATCAAAATCAGCGAATTATGATTGAGTTTCGAATTAAGATTTGATATAGCAGATCAGTTCAAAGTTCGGTTGGGTGACTTTAACCCCTCTCTCAATTTGTCGACTTTAACCCCTCTCTCAATTTGTCCCTATCAAAGTCGACGAGTTAAGTTTGGATTCAATCAAATTTTGAATTAAGATTTGATAAATGAGGTCGGTTTGAATTTAGGTGTTGGGTATGTTGTTTTAGTCTATATATTTAAGAAATTTGATATCAAAATAATGTTATTTTGATCAATTATACTAATATAATATTATTTTATGATAATCCGAAAAAATTTAGATCAAACTTAAGCTACGAATAATGATTAAAAACTATCACTCAAGCTTAAACGTAATTTTTGTCATTTAGCAATTCAACCAACTATGCTTTATGGGGTGAAATGTTGTTTCCATCAATAAGGACATAGTCATAAGTAACTGTTGACAGAGATGAAAATTTTTCGTTAAATGTGTAATCTTACTAAAAAAGATAAGGCCATTAAAGTAATAGCAAGGGATAAATTAAATGTAACTAATACTATTGACAAATTAAGAGAAACAAGGCTCAGGTAATTTAAACATGTCAAGAGGAGACACTCAAAAATTACAATTAGAATATGCAAGAAGAGTGTACTTAAAGACTATAAGGAAAAAAAATAAAAGCCTAAAAAGAATCGGAGAAAGATAATAAAAAATGATATACCAATGTTAAAAATTTTTAAAAATATGAGTCGCAATAAAAAATTTTGGCATATTAATTTAAGATAAAAGATCCCCTCATAAAGAGATCCTTACAATTTTTATAAGTTTTTTAACTTTTTCTTCTTGTAATTAATATAAACTTATAAATAAGTACTCTTATCGCTACAGATTTAACCTAAACCCTTTTTTTCCTACATAGTTTGATATAGTACTTTTTTTTTTCCGCTCTTCTTATACTACTAAACATATCTAGACTCCACTTTGTAAGTTTTGAGAGTTGTGTAAAAAGAATGATAGTTTATTTCTTGCTATCGTTAGTTTATTTCTTTCTATCGTACACTGTAGAAAGTAGGGAATATATACACTTGTACTTCTAATTCTACTGTTACCCTCAGAATTTTTTTTATGATAAATCAAGCATGATTAGATTAATGGGGTAAATTAATA
>JANTPM010000009.1:31817067-31831397 GCA_025434745.1 Erythroxylum divaricatum | reverse complement strand
TAAGCTTGGTAGTGGTAAAATTCAGAGACTTAGCCAGAGAGGGAAAATGGAGTAGCTGATCACATGGTGAATCAGCAGTGGCAGTGGAAGAGGAAGGAGAAGCAGCCATAGACGTTGGTCTAATAGAGCTCTGATACCATGTAAGTTTTGAGAGTTGTGTAAAAAGAATGATATTTTATTTCTTGCTATCGTACACTGTAGAAAGTAGGGAATATATACCCTTGTACTTCTAATTCTACAGCTATACAATCTTTACGGTTACAACAATAGAATATGCAGTTATGATGTCTTATAGAATGATCATGTTGATGGGCTTGTATCGTTATGGGCTGTGAGAGACTTGGGTATTGCTGGATGATCCATGTCCTTTACACACTTGTTAGTCATATTTCTGTTGAATCTGCTGAATATTGTTATTGTTGTGGTCGTTGTTGTGTATTTGGGGGACTCCTTTCTTTTAGTTACGATTTTAATAGAAATTTATATAATTTTTCTCTAATAATTTTTAATGTAATGTATACTTTTTTTTAAGAAATTGCAAATAGAACTACTGTAATTGTACAATTTTAAAGTTGTTTTTATTATAATGATGAATTAGAGACGGTGAAACAATTTGAGACACTTTTCTCAATAAAAGACTAAAATATATACTTTAAAAAAGAGGATTATAAAACTTTTTATCATCGTCATCACGTTCGGTTCGAAGTTTCACTATAAAGCGGGATCTGGAGAGGTTTGATAGTACGCAACCTTATCTTTACATAGTAGAGAGGCTATTTTCGGTAGACTCATATGTAAACGTGACAATAAAAGAATGATGCAGATTAAAGAGTAAATGAATAAAACTGGCACGCTAAATAATTATGTAAATAAAATTACAATAAATACATAATAATAATAATGATGATGATGATGATGATGACGACGATGATAGAATTAATAATAATAAGAAAAATCAATAAATAATTAAAAATAATAAAATAGTAATAAAATAAATCTAAGATAAATAATAAATAATTTGCTAACCGAAAGGAGTCTCAATAATGCAAAAAAAAAACCAGCATGAAAACAAAAGGCATGACTGATTAGAGCATGAAAATCTGTTAAAATCCGCACAATACAATACATGGTCCAAGTAGAAATATCTATAGAAACACACAACGTTCTTGTTAAAATTAAAGAGCTTACTGAGAGATTTATGAAGTGACAGGAAAAATGGTATTTGTGTCCGGTAAATAGCGAGTATATAGAGAGAGAAATTTCTAGAAGATGTTGATAAAAACACATTAAAAAAAGCATTGTATTATAAAGGAAGTCATGCAAGGAAAAAAATGCAGGGTAATAACGGGAAACAATAGGAAAAAATTGATGTTCTTTTTTCCTAACAACAGAAGACTTGTCAGGGGGCTCGAAAAAGCTAATGAAAATAGTGATTAACCAAAATAGTAGCCTAAACAACATCCTACACAACGTTTCCGATCTATCTTATTCAATAAATCCAAACACTCAATCCATGTTTGCAGAAGATCGTCGAGGGAGAAAAATAATGTATCTAGCCCTACTTACAACTTTAACAAAAATCTAAACCACAAGTTTCATACCACACAAAAGACATGGGGTAGACAAATTAACAACACTACAAACTATAAATAACAACAGATTATCTCGTGGAATTGAAATATCAAAAGTAAGTATAAAGGTAGGTGTTACCACTCTTACCTCTATTCACGGTTGGGATCCATTGGTGAGCGTATTTCCATTTAAAGGACCACAGAGATTAAATTTCATTGTTTTGATACTTAAAATCTTATAATTTAATAAATTCAAATATTTAATAATGAAAAATATGTATCACTCTAACCAAAGTCTAGTGTTAAGAAAATTTATTGCGAAAACTTAAAATTCTTTTGAAAAGGTATACTTCAATTGTCTTAACTAATGTTTCAAAAATCAAAGAACTGATAAGACAATAAATTGAAAGCCTAAAAGGTTCATTAAATAAAAATAAAGAATTTAAAATATGTTTGAAAGAGATTGTCCTTATTTATCAAATAATTTGAAGTTTAATTAAAAATTATTATTAAATAATAATTAATTGATTTATTTTAATTTATAAAAGTTTATTAATTTACAAAATTAATAAATTAATTAATAAACTGATCGATTTTTAACCGCTAGAATTATTAAAGTAAATCAAACAAAAACATTAAAAAAAATTAAATAGTTCAAGATTTTATGGATCGGAGCGATCAAATTGGTAGAATTTTTAATCAACGATTATTACCGAGATGTGCCTTTAAATTAAATATAAAAAATTAGATAATTATCCAAACCATTATTGCTAAGCAAAGGACAAAAAAAATTAGGAAAGTTATTTATCATTCATTATTTTCTTCCTCGTTGCAGGTGGCGGAGTGCTCCGGTACAGGTTTTGACGGTACACGATGCTGTGGAACTCAAGTCCATGAGCAATTGTCTCGTGGCAGGATTTTATAGGTAGCAAACACCACAAAGGTGCAGATCAATGACACGGCGTCTTCCTATTTGAAAACTCTCATGCTCGTGACCGTAGACAGTCCGAGCTCCCAACACAAACCCTCGCCCACATTCACCATTCAAAGTAACAGAAGATGCATCGTCGACATGGCCTCTAAAATTAAATTTCTCTTATAAATTAAATTTTTTAAAAAGAGAAATCTAATTTGTTTTTGTTTTTTATTTTTAATTTAATTTTTAGAGGGAGGGATCTCTAAACTAAAATCTCTCCCTCTTTCTAAAAACTCAAAAATATTCAAAATCCCAAAATCCTTCACTATGGCATTTCACGTAGCTTGCCCAATTACATGGTTAGTATTACCCTATAACACTAAAACCATTTCCCTTTCTCTTAACTCACTCCTTATAACTCACTGTCTTCCGCTCTTTTTCTTCTTTTGTTTTCGTATTTCTCTCTCTGTCTTTGCAGTCGGCGGATCTGCTTCTGTCCGCTAGGGTTTCAGCAGGATCTCCACAGCGCGAAATCTAAGGCAGTTTTCTTGTTCGATGTTTCTAGAATTCAAGAGTTCTTGAAGGATCCTTCCGGAATTAGGGCTTCCAATGGCGGAAAAACCGTTCAGGTATGCGTTCCCAAGGTCTCTCCGCCGCCACCGCCTCCTCCTCAGCCGATTTTTTATCTGCGAGATGGAGGCGATGGTGGCGGTGGCGGTGATGGAGCTGATGATACTATGGCTGCTCTATCGGCACAGACGAAGCGCGTGGCTCTTCAACGTAAGGCCGCCGCGGCTGTGGTTGCTGCCGAAGATTATGCACGCCGGTTTGAGGCAGGAGATTTGACGGTGAGATTATCTTATGCGCTCACATTGGGTCATTACGTTGGTAATATGCGTTTATTTATCTTTTTCCTGACGTGAATGTTGGGTTGTTAATTTTGAATTTTGTGTAGTGTGCTGATTCGGAGGATGCAAATTTGGAGTTTAGACTAGTTGCCTTTGGTTAGTGATGTTGTATTTCTCCATTTAAGAAGGGATTGGCTGGACTTGATTATGTTGCCACATAATCTTATTGATTGAAGTGAATCCTTTAATTCCTAGTTTGTTTAAACTTGATTATGTTGTTACCTAATCCTAACAATCAAATTAAATCCTCTGATTATGAATTCTGAAATTTGGAATGATTCAATACCTATGACTTTCCTTTGTTGGTGTTGATTTTATGATTCTTAATGATGTAGGGTAAGCTCCTGGTTGTGTGAATTAAATTATACAGAAAATTTTGTTGTATTGCGAGCAATTGTTTGAAGTTATTAGTGAAAGTGATTGGTGTATTTGTTATTGAATGACAGCCGGTTTCTGCAATTATAGTGATTTTGTGCTCAATATATGGACGGTAGTGTTGATTGAAATTTTTTGGTATATCTTATGTCTAGTGTGGTTGTTAAGTTCATGAATATGATGCAAAATGAGTTGCTTTTAAATTTGGTTGAAATGCGTGATTTGGAGTTTAAAGCATGATGTGTAGCTGTACTTGACAATAATGGGGAAGAATCTTCTCTGAATGTTGGTGTAATATTTTAGCAGTTGTTCTTGAGGCATCCAAAACATTTGACTATTTTGTGTTTCTCTTCTAAATCCAATGATACATTTTCAGGTTGTCTCGAAGGAAATTACTGGAGAAGAGCAAGGTCAATCTAATGCAAATGTGATGTGTCGAATGTGCTTTGTGGGTGAGACAGAAGGAAGTGAGAGAGCAAGGAAGATGCTTTCATGCAAAAGTTGTGGTAAGAAGTACCACAGGAGCTGCTTGAAAGCTTGGTCTCGAAATAGAGGTATGTTAAATTGTTTAAGTACTTCTGCAATGACATGTGCCTATTTATTCTTCTGATGGCTGTATTGCAGATTTATTTCACTGGAGTTCATGGGACTGTCCATCTTGCCGACTCTGTGAGGTACTTGAGTGCTAATTTCTCACCATCCTATGACTTCTTAATAAATATCCACATGCAGTATTCAACTTGAGAGATAGCTGATACATTGATTCCTCCTGCTTCTTTAGATATGCCGTCGTACTGGAGATCCAAATAAATTTATGTTCTGTAGAAGGTGTGATGGTGCTTACCATTGCTATTGTCAGCATCCTCCACACAAGGTGATGTCTATTAATTGTTCCTGTGATGTTATGTGGGGGATGAAGGAGCACACTAATTTCATTTCTGATGCAGAATGTTGGTTCAGGACCATACTTATGCCCCAAACATACAAGATGTCACAGTTGTGGTTCTACTGTACCTGGAAATGGGCTAAGTGTGAGGTAATAAAGATGAAGAGTTGGCTCCTTGGAACATAATTCTACTTGGTTCTCTGTGCATAGGTGCTTTGATTGAGGCGTCTACTTTCTCCTTACTTTCATCTTCTTGTCCGTTTGATAAGAAGTCAGTTTAAACAGCAACTAGTTAACATTCACAAAACACTGTGGTTATAATGTTGTGTATTCAATTTTCATGCATACATATGGTTTTGATCATTCCTTTAGTATTTAGGATGGGGTAGAATTAAAATGGATGTTGGTTTAGTAGTTAGTAGGAGATGGTAGCAGAGACTGGGAATCCTTTATACTTTTCATTCACTGATTTATATTCAACAAGGCTAAGCTTTTTCTTTGTCTTGTGAGACTCACTATTCGGTCTTCTCAGGTGGTTTCTGGGATACACTTGTTGTGATGCTTGTGGAAGATTGTTTGTGAAAGGAAATTATTGCCCTGTCTGTTTGAAGGTCCGCTTGTTTTATTTTTAAGCAGCGTATTCAGCATTGTTTGGTTTTGATGGTTAAAAACTTATTGTTGTGAGCTAATATGACTTTAACTTCTGGATGTTTGTATCATTTACAGGTTTATAGAGATTCAGAATCCACACCTATGGTTTGCTGCGATATTTGCCAGCGTTGGGTGCATTGTCATTGTGATGGTATTAGGTTTGTTCCTGCCATTATTTAACAAGTTATAAACATGTTAAATCTCAAGTAGTTTGCTTATGTTTAGGCAATTGGGTATACATGTCAAGAAATAATTTGGTGCTGGAATTTTTTTTTTTCCTATTTGAGACATTATTTGTACGATTGGTTTTACATGTTTTTGCACAATTTTTTGTTACCTTGTATCAAAGGGTGGTGTACAACTCATTCTTGAATAAATGTTTTGCAGTGATGAAAGATATATGCAGTTTCAAGTAGATGGAAATCTCCAGTATAAATGTGCTACTTGTCGTGGGGAGTGCTATCAAGTCTCTCTCTCTTTCTCTCTCCCTTACTTATTAGGTCCTTTATAAGCTTCTTGTCATATTTTTGCCATATTCATTTCATTAATTAGATACTGTTCGTTTGCCAGGTGAAGGATCTTGAAGATGCTGTACAAGAACTTTGGAGGAGACGAGACAAAACAGACCGGGATTTAATTGCGAGCTTGAGGGAAGCTGCAGGGTTGCCAACTCAAGAAGATATTTTTTCTATCTCCCCTTACTCAGATGATGATGAAGAAAGTGGTCCTGTGACACAAAAGAATGAATTTGGTCGTCCTCTAAAGCTCTCTCTAAAAGGGTTAGTTGTCAAGTCTCCTAACAAGAGCAAGGAATTTGGAAAGAAATCTTGGAATAAGAAGTCTTCTAAGAAAAATGATCCTCATACATCTTCTATTAGTAAGACAGAACTGCTTCAGCAGGATATTCGATCTTACGAAACTAGTAAGGATGAAACTAAGGATGGCAACACAAAAACATACGAAAAAGGACCAGATGTATATTCTTCCACTGTTACAGGAGTGGTGAACAACACTGAAGGTATTTGCTCTATCAATCAGCCAGGAGGTTTGAAACACAAGTTTGTTGATGAGGTCATGGTGAGCGATGGAGAAAGGAAATCCAGTGTTATTCGAATTGTAAATAATAAGTCACATGACTTGGATAGTGGGGATGATGCTGAAAGAAGTCAGTCACAACCTTTGAAACCAAAGAAGTTGGTTATAAATCTAGGTGCTCGGAAAATAAATGTTACCAATTCTGCAAAGTCCGATGCATGGAGCTGTCAAAGAGAACAGGACTTGACAACTTCCAATGGTATGCCATCCATGTAATTCATGTGAGCTTTGGTGAACTATGATGGTCTCTTTTGATGAATACCTGTGGTATTTCTTTTAATAAATATCTTGGTAAAGTATTTTGACTTATTAGTTTCCCTGAATGATTAAAGTATTTTGACTTATTAGTTTCCCTGAATGAGTATACTTGTAAGGGATGCAATATCGCAGTCATTAGATTAGTATTTTTGATTTTCTATGGAATAGTAGTCCCTGTCTCTATGCTGATATGGTTATGCCTTTGATCTTTATGCGTAGGTAGTGAAGTTTCAGGCCAACACAGAACAAGCGACAAGTATTTTGCAGAGAGATGTGATGACACTGCTAAATTTGGAGGTGGTGGGTGGCTTTCTTCAATTTGTCTTTCTTTTTCTCAATACCATTCCTTTTTGCTGCTAGTGGTTGCTTTTAGTGATCGGATGGCATCATAGTAGTTACATTTGTATCATGCAGCTGAGAGAGTTAATCACTCTGGCCGAATGAGTGGTCTAAAATTTGCACGAAGAGAAGGAAATATAATCAAGCTCGGAAAATTGAAGTCTGAAAATTCAATCTTAAATCCCAACTTTGATCGAGGTAGTGGCTCTGATGGAGGTGAAGCTATGCGTTCGGACCAGACTCGTGTTTCATCAAGTAAAAGAAGCATTGAGGGCAACACAGCTGCAGTTGAGCCTGTGAATGATGTCCCCACTGTAAAAAGTAGCAAGGTATTGTTGGGAAAGCAATCAGAAACTAGATCTGATACAAAAACTGAAAGCAACGATGACTCTGGTAACTCACCAATTTTGAATTCCTTGCGAAAAGATTCCAAACTTCCGCTCAGATTAAAGATTAAAAAACCTAGCATCGAGAATCAGAATTCTCCATTTCTTCCTCCCGAGGAAGAGAAGAGTATAAGGGGTCAAAGATCAAAAAGAAAGAGATCATCAAACTTCATGATGGTATTAAATGAAGCTGAAAGTGCTACACAATCTCATCAGGACAATGAGATGATGGGAGCTAATTGGATACTAAAAAGATTGGGTAAAGATGCAATTGGAAAGAGAGTTGAAGTTCACCAGGCATCTGATGATTCATGGTTAGCTTCATGTTTTTCTTTTACTCTCCTGATTTTCTCTCTGTTTTGCTTCTTATGTTTATCTTCCTTCTTGTTTCTGATCTTGATCTTTTAATTTAGGCATAAGGGTGTGGTGTCAGACATTGTTGAAGGTAATACGTCAATGCTCTCTGTTACTCTAGACGATGGTAGATTAAAAACCTTGGAACTTGGGAAGCAGGCTGTTCGCTTTGTTCCACCGAAACAAAAGCGGTCAAAGATATGAGAGCTTGATCCCTATTTTCAGTTAATGATTTAATCTCTAGATTTCTTCCCAATAGCAGGTGAAGAGTTTTGTCTCCATTTCAGGGGCAGAGAAGGTTAAAATTGTATTTTCTGGTTACTCATTACTGCTGCTTATTTATGTGCAGTGGTAGTATTGTAAATGAAGGCCATTAGTTGCTTGCATGATCCAATGGTTCTCTGTACCTTTAGGATTTCCAGAGTTGAAGAGTATGAAAATTCTAGTTTTAGGTCTTTTTAAAGTTGAGATTAGCAATGATGTAGAAACCCCAGCGTTTGTATTCATGGTGCTTTAATCATTTATCAGGGAATGTGTACTAGCTCTTATGACGTTGGTTAATTGTGAATGTTTAGTGGAAGTGGTGACATTTTCACTAGGAAGGCAATGGTCTCCAATCTTAAATCGATTCAAGTTTTAATCGAAAATTTTAAATCCATTTGTTTGGTTAAATTTAAGTGTTTTTTATTTTGTTATTTTGATACCAATTGGAAGCGGCTTGAACTAGTTTATTAGAACTGTTGATTTTTCATTTTTTCTTTATTTTATTAACATATAATAGTTGATAAGATGGGTCTTATTAAATGTCTTTGGTAATTCAAGAATGCTAAGTCATTTCGAAACTAATCGCTTTGAGCTATTTTTCGAATGTGCAAAGAGTTAAAAATTGTCATAGTCGAATGTAAAGAAATAGAAAAGATTTTAATTTTACGATTTTGAGTGGTAATAAAAACATTCAACTATTTCAGTATTTTTATAAAGATTTTGAATTGCTTAATTTTTTAATTTAATTTTAAACTTTTTACGTCGATTTATTTTAACAAATTATATTGATAAAAATTGTTCAATTTATTCGATTAATTTTTAAAATTATTAAATTTTTATAAATTAAAATAAATAAATAAATTTTCATTTAATAACTTTTAATTGAATTTTAAATTTTGAGATAATATCTTTTAACATATTTTAAATTTTTTAATTTTATTTAAAATTTTATAACAATATAATACCTATTTAATCTTTATAATTTATAGTAACAATACTAAATATAAATGTTGAGTATAAATTCCGATGCATAAAATTTGAGGAGGTCTAATAATACACAGTATTAATTAGTAAAGAAGTTGTTTTTAAATTAACTTTTAAATCTTAAATTTTTTATCTTACCGGTTTAATTTTGAATCCGAATTTTAAAATATTAATTTTTATATTATTTTTAATATTTAATACTATAAGTATTTTTTTAATGTTATATATTAATATTATAAATATTAACTTTTCGATATTTAATATTTGTAATAAATCCAAGACTAAACTTTCTGTTAACTCTTAAGCGGCCGCGTTTCGGTGATTGGAGGTAGACTAGCTACCACTTAATGCTTTTGTATTTGCTCGGGATAGGAGACGAGAAGTGTGCGTGTATTGCCTCTCCAGTCTCCACCCTCTCCACTCGCTCGTTTCTCTCAGCACTCTCAGCAACAGTGTTGAACCGTAGCCGACGAATCCTGTTTCGATGTAATGCTGTTTTCCTGCCTTAGTTCTTCCTCGCATCGGTTTCGTGCTCTATCTGTTTGATAATACGTCTAGGAGAGATTCCTCTTCCGTTGCACGTAGGAAGGAGGTCCAGGGCGGGGTTTAAATGTGTTTGTTTTAGTTTTGATTTTGGAGTTCTTGGAACTTGGGAGCGTATTTGAGAAATTGGGATCGAATCGTGGGTTGAGCTTACTGCTGACCATTTTACGAGTGGAGTTAGTCTGTCATGTTAATATTAATTTAGAGATTTTGCTGTTGTGGGTCGCCTGCATGATGGAGTTTTCTTTCTAATGGATAGGTGCTAAAAAGGAGCAAGCTTTCTTTGCTAAGAAGGATGGCGACGTTTTCTGCTTATTCTGTTGTTTCTTCTTTTACGTTTCTTCATTCTATTGTTCCCAGGACAAATCAGACATTATGTTTAAGTGTGTGTTATAGGTCTCCAGCCAAGTCAAGGAGACTCGCTGCTTATTTACATACAAATCAATTGCAAACAAAACCCGAATCAGTTGTGGGGCAATATCCCCCTCCATTGTTTAGGTCTGCACCTGCATGCTCTGTTTTTTTTTATATGTGAAATAAAACAGTTTTTCTATTTAAGTTCTGATTTTTTTTTTTTTTATGCTTAGTGTTGCACCGATGATGGACTGGACAGATAATCACTACAGGACTCTTGCTCGGCTTATATCAAAACACGCATGGCTCTATACTGAAATGTTGGCAGCTGAAACAATTGTTTACCAAGAAGGGAATTTGGTACCTAAGCAAGCAATTTAGTTTTCCTGATAAGCGTTCAGATCTTCTTCTGGGTGAATCAATAAAGAAAGTAGTTCTTAGAGGTTACTAATTCTCTGTTTCTTGTTTGCCAACGATCAGGACAGGTTTTTGGCATATTCACCTGAACAACATCCCATTGTTTTGCAAATTGGTGGGAGTAATCTAGAGAACCTGGCAAAAGCAACTAAACTTGCAAAGTCATATGGCTATGATGAGATTAATTTCAAGTTATGGCACTTTGTAACATCCTTTGTTTGTTTTCTGCCTTATGTTCATTTGTTTTATAACTTGCTGAACCAAAACTGCCCATCTTGCCTCCAAAATACACCAGTTGCGGTTGTCCTAGTCCGAGGGTAGCCGGGCATG
Source organism: Erythroxylum divaricatum (assembly GCA_025434745.1). Lineage (NCBI taxonomy): Eukaryota > Viridiplantae > Streptophyta > Magnoliopsida > Malpighiales > Erythroxylaceae > Erythroxylum > Erythroxylum divaricatum. The sequence goes on along the minus strand of JANTPM010000009.1, from coordinate 31,820,766 downwards.
GGTGTTTTGGCGTTCGTCTTATGCTTGATCCAAAGGTTTGACGGTTGAGCTGTTTACTTTGTTGACTAAATAAATAATTCTTTTCTATTGTTTCTGTTATTCCTTATGTCTGGTATTCCCATTTCATGTTTTCAAGGGAAGTTTGTTGGCGAGGCCATGTCTGTAATTGCTGCTAACACAGATGTTCCTGTTAGCGTTAAATGCCGAATTGGTGTGGATGATCATGATTCTTACAATGAGCTTTGTAAGTTTCGTATCTTTGCTCTATCTCTATCTGAGCTGAAGCAAATTGAATATGTATCACTTTGGAGTTGTTTTGTGGAGTCAATGGTTGATTAGGATATGAGAAGAAGAGAATCCTATATTCCAATGTTCTTCAAACACATAGTGTGACTGTTTGTAGCTTGCAAGAGTTTTTATTCAAACACATAGTGCGGCTGTTTGTAGCTTGCAAGAGTTTTAACTCCTAATGTCTTCACAGATTCTTATCCTAAGGTTGCTACTTAGCTGGGATTGTATATTAACATTGTTCCTTATGCCCGCTACAGGTGATTTTATCTATAAGGTATCTTCTCTATCCCCAGTTAAACATTTTACCATACACTCGCGGAAGGCTCTACTCAATGGTCTTAGCCCAGCTGAAAATCGAAAGATTCCTCCTCTGAAGTAAGAGCTTAGTTCAAGCTTAATTGTAATTCATTCTCACATATCTTTACTTGTAGTCAATGGTAATACCATCATTACAACAGAAACATAATACCTATTTCTTTTATGTGCAACTGACTACTTAAAATTATACAAGTGCAGATATGAATACTATTTTGGCCTGTTGCGTGATTTTCCAGACTTACAGTTCACAATAAATGGAGGGATAAATTGTGTTGATGAGGTTTGGTATCTATATTTTCTTCTCAACATATTCTTTAGTATAAAATCGCATTTCCTACTTTCATAGGCTTTGTACAATTCAGATTTCAATTAATTACTGTATCCTCCTATACTACATCAAAACGATTCGTGCAAATGGGTTATGTCATAGGTGAATGCAGCATTGTTGGAAGGAGCACATGGTGTTATGGTTGGGCGTGCTGCCTATAACAAGTATGTCTATATGAATTATTAGGTTTTTAATCTGTAATTTAGTCACTGAATTACCTTCCAAAAGTACTTTCACCACAATGAACGGTCTTTGTTAGGGCATTCCTAAACTAAGCCACTAGATTAAATTTGGAAGTGTCTGTATGTGTTATTTATCTCTTTTCAATCAAATTGAATGAGAAAAGGCGTAGATTTTTATCAAGTTCCAGGTTTGAGAGCTAAGAGCAGCCATATCGTGTAGGAATGCTGAAAGGCAGTCATGTCCGCATAGCTCCAAACTATCTTGCTTGATTATACCTTGACCTTTTTAGGCCGTATGGCAAACTACTATTAAAGTCAGTAGCATGGATTGGCGGCAACTATGCCGTATACTCTTAACTCTAGTGTTTATCATACAGGAAGCTGTTTTAAACCCAACGCCTTTACTTCGCTCCATTGTTTACCATATTGCCCTTAGTGATTACTGACATATTACTCTGTTGGCAGCCCATGGAATGTTTTGGGTCATGTGGATACTGCAGTTTATGGTGCACCGAGTAGTGGTCTTACCCGCCGTCAGGTTTAATAGCTTGTCTTCTTATGCATGAATGCATGACCCATGCACGTCCCCAAATGATGCACCCTTAACATCTCATCGTGTGACTTTCATTTCTTTTTAGGTCCTTGAAAAGTACCAAGTGTATGGTGATTCCGTTTTGGGGATCAATGGAAACAATAGACCAAATGTCCGAGATGTCGTCAAGGTAACGGGATTCTTTAACTCGATTATAATGTTTGTGGCGAACTTTCTTCTTATGAACAAAATTAAAGGCTTGTTTATTTGCTAGTTATGACTGCCCGCGTACATACTGGCATTATGTTCTTTGATTTTCCTTTCTTTTTTCTTCATTATATAAATTCTGAATGTGTTCAATATGATGCAGCCTTTACTTGGAATTTTCCATGCCGAACCGGGAAATGCTGTGTGGAAGCGCAAAGCCGATGCGGCCTTCCAGCATTGTACGGTATGTAGATAAGAACAATCCAACTTAGGGACTACATTGGTTTTCTATAGAACTGTCAATTGTGAGGGGTTGTCCAGATATAGCCACGTTTATGAAATATGCTGCTTCTAGCTATAGTAGATTGGGTTAGAGTTCAGATGAGCTGGGCTGAGCTTGCTGACTATTTTGAACCAGAAACTTGAGCTGGACTAGAGGGGGAGCTCTGCGGGGTTATCCCTTAAAGCTTCTGCTTACATGTTTCACTTTGCAGACGATCGAATCCTTCTTCGAGGAAACTCTAACGGCAATTCCGGACAGCGTCTTGGATTCACCTGTTGGGACGGCACCATCAGGCCGCAAAGATCTCTTTACTAGTGTACGAGGATTGATGCCAGCTCCATATGAAAGCAGAGAACGGACGGTAGCATATGCTTGGTCTTAACCTGCATGTAGCTCTCTCTAACCCACCCATATCTTTGTTTACCCGTTGATTAGGTACAATTGTTTGATTTGGCCGAATTGGTCACTGTAACGTTATGTAATGTATTTATCATACTGTGATAGGGCCTTATAGGACTTTTTTTTTTAACGGGAAAATCGCAACCATTATTCTCTTGATGCGTAATGGGTCAATTTTTGAATTGACGCAATAGTCTACAAATCACTCCAATATGATACTTTACTAGATAAGTATTGTATGACAGATTCAATCGAGAGATCGTAGATAAAGGGAAATCGAACATAGAATCTTTTGGCCCCATGTTTTTTTCACTCCACCGATATAATCACCCCCTAAGGGCCCTTCATAGGACTTGTTATTTCCTTCAATCGTTCGGTTTTGGAACAGCAACATTTATGTTCTTGATGCCTTTAGTCCAAAACTAAGTATACTTAAAGAGTACGATACACAAATCTCAAAAGATGAAACAATATGTATATTTTTGTACAATTTGTTTTATTGCGAAACTTTGGACTGAGTATGATTACGATGATGATGATTTTAAGTATATATATTTATCGGATATTTGTAAATTTTACAACTCCCGGAATCTTGACACGTCGAATTTGGATATATATGTTTATAATTTTGAATAAATTATTTTACAAAATAACAATTATTTAAAATCTAGATATCCATAAGTTCATAGAAATATATTTAATGAATATTAAATAGTTTGGTTCAAATTAAATAAAATTTTAAAATTTTTTAAAAATTTTACCTATTAAAAAATTTAAATTTAAATTATAAAAAAGAGATTATTAAATAAAAATTAATTAGTTGATTATAGTTTATAAAAATTTATTAAGTTATAAAAATTAATAGATTAATTAATAAATTAATCAATTTTTAATAATAAAAATTATTAAATTAAATTAAAACTAAAAATTAGAAAACTAAAAATTTATAGATTAATTATTAAGTAAATCAAATCAGTTAGATTTTCAAAATATTAGTTATGCCCGTTGACAATAGGATACGGTAGAGATGGTAAGTTTGAATATAAGGAATACGACTTAATAATTTATGGAGCTAAATGCAATTAATGAATAGTACAAGGACCACTAGATATCAAGACCAATTAAATAACGACACGTCGATGTACGAATTACTTGGGTA
>JANTPM010000009.1:31800071-31810388 GCA_025434745.1 Erythroxylum divaricatum | reverse complement strand
AAATACCATGAATGCCTGCCAAAATGTCAAAGAGACATAACCTAAATCGGACTAAATTTGCTTAATATGCTAACCCCGAATTTGGGGCGTTACAAATGAACAGTAATACATCAAATTTGATGTGTTACTATTCATGCACCAAAAGTTATAAAGACAACTTTGTCTACTTTCTGTTTAACATATTCCTTTTATGTCTTTCTCACAATTTGATTTATTTACATAGTTTATTAAGTAATTAAATTTAAAATATATATTATTTTGCATAAAATATATCATTATAAAGATCTCATTGATACATTTAAAATGACATTAATATTGAATATATTATTGAATTTATTTTTAATTCTTATTTATAAATATTATAAATTCATTAATAAAATATGTTAAGAATAAAAAGTAAATATGAAATTTAAAGTACATAAATTTAAACCACTACTTTGATTTAAAAAATTAAAACTTAAAAAAATATTTAAAATTACAACTAGACTAAAATAAATTATAATTACAATCAGACTCAAAATTACAATCAAACTAAAATTATAACAACCAAATTAAAAGTAAAACTAAAGTGTTTGAGAATATTAATTTAACATAAAAAAATAGTTTAGAAGGTTATTCTCATTTCTTTCAAAATCAAAATATTGGCTAAAGTCACTAGATGAGCCAACTGCTCCTTGAGATTCTCCTTCTTGAGCTATTTTTGCATAATTTTCATTTGTTCATTTTTAAATGCTTCACGTATCACTGGATTTTTTTTGGAATCCAAATTTTTGTGCAATAAAAATATTATATTTATGTATGGAATCCAAATTCTCAAAATTAATTTCATTTTGAGAATTTCTCCAAAATAATGTTGTTTCAAAGTTAAGTGCTGAGTCATATGAAGTATCATGCCAAGCTTTAAATTGTTCCTCCAGTCTAAACTTGATCTCACAACAACATCGTTTTACAATCAAAGGACAAATCGTTCGGACCACCAAGTCGAGCTTCAAATCGTTCCCTAAGTATGGGAACATTACGGGTGCAAGCTTATCCTCTAGTTGCATGCGGGCCTTAGCTTGATCAATAGAGAGGAATCAAATTGTAATTAGTAGGAGTCTTTTACACAGGTTCATACTCTGCAGCACACAATTCGTCTGCTGTTAACACTTTACACTGACTTTTGAGAATGATTCAAAGGTCAACCTTTTGTCGTCGGCACAATATCTTTAAAAAAAGAGATGTTCTACTGTGAAAAAGCTTGCACAAAGAACAAATGGTGCAGAAAGGAAGGGGGGTTTGGTCGTACAGCAATTTAAGTTTGACTCTAAAATTCTGGAAATGGTGGTTCAAGGTTAAGACCTGACTCCAGTTTTCCAAAACCCTTTATCATCTTCACATTGGATTGGTGCAAACTTCCAGAAAGTGGTTGACTTTGATGACTTGAGAGTGCCACTTAACTAACATAACTGCTCTTTTAGACAACGGCGTTTAATTTCAAGTTTCTTGTACCAAGAGGAAGTATTATATATAAGAAGTCAAATCTCATCATTTCAGGGTTAAAAGTGTAAATTTGGCTATTCCATGCTATTAAAATTAAGTATTGTTTTATATAAAAATATTTTGAATATTTTCGAAAACTTTAATTTTATTTTTTAGTACAATAAGTTGAACTCGACTAACGTGCTAACTAACTAACAACACAAATTAAAACTATTATCTTAAAAAAATCAATCTTTGGTCATACAACGACTTTGCGTTACGAAATAAGCCACTTCAAATAAGTTTATTACTCCGGCCCAGAATACGATTAATTCAATATAAACTACATGAGCTTTCAATAGTTAACAGGATAAATTAATAAATCGGACATTTTCGACCCACTAAGCAAAATTGGTAGTTTCTTAATCATAATCGACTAAAGCTAAAGTTTCATTAAAGAGCTCTTCCACGGGGTAGAACTTTCTTAGGAAATATAAGATTTGCATGAGGCTAATCTTGAGCTGTCATCCAAGCGCGAATACCTTCATCTAAGAGAATATTTTTAGTGTAGAAAGTTTCAAATTCAGGATTTTATGTTACATGGATTTCTTGATAAACGAAGTCATAGGCACGTAAGTTTAGAGCCAGATTGACTACTCTAAGAGCGATCATCCATAAACCAGTCTGATCTCCTCTCACACTTTTATCTAGTCATTAAAAAATTAACAGATTCGATCGATTCAATTATAAAAATATTGAATCTTGAATTCTTCTATTTTTAACTTTTGGTACAATTAACTTTAATAATTTTTGTTGGTAAAAATTTTAATTTTCGTAAATTAATAAGATCATATAAATTATAATAAATCAATTAATTTTTATTTAATAATTATTTTTAATTAAACTTTAAATTCTTTTATTAATGATGACAATCTCTTTCGATCATATTTTTAATTCTTTAATTGATTTAATTTTAATTAATTTTATAACAATTTAATACTGATTTAACCATTTGAATTTACAATTTTTAAGCATTGCTTTTGTATGTTACAATTTAGCCCATATAGATAAATTACTATATATCCCCAGTTGCTTCCAAATTGTTCTTTTCAATCTAATGGTTAGATTATCCACTATTGCGTAACCCTTTCACATTTCTACGTTAGCCTTGTTACTTACAAGCTTACCTCTTCTCTTCTCTTCTTCCGTATCTGTATCCTCATCTTTATCCGTATCTGTATCTGTATCTGGTTCAAGATCACTAATAGCAAGTTTGGTAGCTCCGTCCTGAAAGCCACAAAGTCAAAGAAGGCCCCATTGCTTTTGATTTTAACCACGGCAAGGCAGCGAAAGGCTTCCTCTTCTCTTCTGCTTCTTCCTCCTCTTCTTCTTCTTCGTCTCTTGCTCTTTCACTCCAACCAAACAACACGCAATTTCCTTTACTGTGGTAGTTAACTCACCTAAAATGGTGTTAACTTCCCTAACTTACTTACTCCTACCAAACACTTCCGTATCCTTTTTTCTTTCTCTGACATCATCTCTGAGCTCGCTTGTAGTTGTATCGTCATATGCCTGATAGATACATTACTGCATATGAATATGAATAAACCAGCTCAATCAATGTTAATGTATAGTTTTGAATTTAAATTTCTAATATTTTGAACTTTTTGATTAAATTTCCATACTTTTTAAATTATGCGATTCAATATAAAATTATTTTTTGTGAATATTTTATCAAAAACAATTGACGAACAATCGTAAAAATTGATGTTTTAAAAAAGTTACATAACATCTTTCCTACTTACGCTCTTTCGATCGAGCCTGTCGTACAAGACTTGTCTAGTGTGAAGTAACCCAGTTGGCGTGATTTGTAGACTATTACGACAATTCGAAGATTTACTCGGTACGCATCTAAAGTGTAACGTCTGCAGGTTCTTCCGCTTAAAAAAATGTAAGGTTTTTAATTGATTAGAATGAATTATAATGGATTGAAATATAAATGGATGTAATATTAGAAAAATGTTATTTGAAATGGATGAAATGATTTATAATGTAATACAGTGAAATGTTGTTTAGAATAAAAGTTTATAATGTAATATAGTGAAAAGTTGTTTATCATTTTATTTCATCAAAAACTTCCAAATCTTTCTTATTTTTACATTTTAAAATAGAATGGATTGTAATATGAAACTCTTCTCTTCTATCTCATTCCATTTCATTTCATTCCTTTATAAACTCTTATCTTAAATGATGGAATAATATTCTATTCTATTTCATTAATAAACCATCAACCAAACATAGCCTAAAAATGTTATATAGATGAAGATGAAAAGACATTTAACCCTTCCACATTAATTTTTATATTGTTTTATTAAGAGGACTAAGTTCAACAAACCACTATTTAAACCCCAAGTTTCATTAAGTTAAATACTAGTGTTTGAAAATCATATCGGAACTTAGGTTTAAGGTTTAAAAAATTTAACTGATATTAAACTATCATAAAATTAGTTAAAGATCGAATAAAATTAAAGAATTTAAAATATAATTTAAAAAGATTGTTCTTATTTATCGAAGAATTCTAAATTTAATTAAAAAAGAGATTGTTAAATGAAAATTAATTGATTTATTTTAATTTATATGATTTTATTAATTTACAAAAATCAACTAATTAATTAATAAATCAATCAATTTTTAACAACAAAAGTTGATAAAATAATTAGATCAAAAAATTAAAAACTGAACTAAAATATGGATTTTTTAAGAAAACCACATAAGCAAGCTCCTCCTAATCAAAAGAAAATTTTGGGACGTGACCACCAGTGTCACTCTGGCATAAATGTATGGATGAGATAGATTAAAAAACAACAAAACTGACGCAAGTGATTTCATTTGAAATATTTTTACGGTATAACTATCCTTTTAGGTTGATTTCAGGATAAGGTCAAGTACTGCACGGAAGTAAGTCCCGCTTACTTAATCTTAGTTTTACATATAAATTTGTAAAATAATATTAGGGGTAAAAGTATAAATTTACATTATTAATTTAAATATTCTTTATAATTTTTATTTTAAAAATCATTTATTAATAATAATCAAATAGGCCTTTCAAATAGTTAATTTCCTCTAACTTGATTTCAATTTTACTTATAAGATAATATTTAATTATTCTATAACTTAAATAATATTTATAATATTTATATAAATATACAACCAAGTAAGTAAATAGAAATTATTAGTTAATTTTCCATTTCCAGCATTTCTATTTTTGGCTTTGCAATTCTAGCAATCCTCCTATGATTTCCTTCCACTACGAGCTCAATGTTCAACAAAGACATGGACAAAGTGTACAATGTTGTCTCATCGACTTCGAAGCCTTCCAAACTAATGTATCATTATTACCAAAACCTGGTCTTTATAGCGTAGTACGTTACTATACCACCAAGTTATGTTGGTAAACAAGCATATGCAGACTAGCGCAAGTTGGTTTTTTTTTGGAAAACCTCTTTCTGGTCTGGAAAAAAAAAAGTCGGCTACCCTCCCAATAGCCCTTTCGTCTCAATCTCTAACATTCAATTTCCATACCTTTATGTGTCATAAGTAACATTCTTTGTGTAGCCATTATCATTACTACTCTCAAACCTGGAAAAAGCTCCACCAGTTTCCTCTATATATATAGGGTTGTGCAAGGTTAGGACAAAGCATTCCTGACAAGTCTGTTCTGTTTCCTGTTCTTGGAAAGACTGAGAAACATGAACCCACCAAGCTTTCTGCTCTCGTTTTTCCTCGTACTAACCTATATCACCTCCTGCCTTGGCGTTTACCATGAGAAGAACTCACACACCGTTAGTTACCATTCATTGCCAGCATCTTCAAGTCTGCTATACAGGAGGTCCAGGACTTGGAACAGGCATCGACAACAAGCAAGAGGTTATGCAAGTTCAGTGAACGTTGATGAGTTTGGGGCTAAAGCAGATGGAAGTGATGATAGTGAGGTTAGCAAATGAAGAGTTCCTTCAGGTTCTTAATGTCACAGATTGTTTCTTGATTCTGAAAGTTTCCAAATCATAACGTGTTCACAGGCATTTAAGAAAGCTTGGAACAACGGCTGTTCTTCTTCAGGAGATGTTGTTATTATCGTTCCTAAGAACAGGATATACACTCTCAAACCAGTCACCTTTTCAGGTCCTTGCAAATCAAGGATTATATTTAAGGTGAGCTCTTAGTAATGAAAATCTTGTAATAACGTAAAAAGGATTCATCAGTTTCGATTTTTCAACATTTAAGAACAGAACAAACGGGCAGTTCTCTCAATTAATAACTTTGAGTTTTGCAATGCTAGATTCACGGAACAATCAAGGCTTCTGCAAAAACAGCAGACTACGCAAGAGATAGGAGTCATTGGATAGTGTTTCAGAATGTAGAGAATTTCAGGGTTAAAGGTGGTGGAACCATCAATGGCAGTGGAAAAATATGGTGGAAAAACTCCTGTAAAATCAACGAAAGCTTAGTATGTGTTAGATCCTTGGATCATTGCTTCTCAATTTCCATTTTTCTGTTCTTAAACAAGTTTTTTGGACTAATCTTTGAATTCTATTGTGTTTCAGCCTTGTATAGGTGCACCAACTGTAAGTTCCATTGCTCATCTTCTTTCAGTTACAGAAAAGCTTCCTTAGTTCTATGTCTGACGAGAAATTACTACTTCTTGCAGGCTGTGACCTTCGACGAATGCAAGAATTTAATCGTATCCAACCTGAAATTCTTAAACGCACAACAAATGCATCTAAGTTTCGAAAAATGTCTGAATGTTAGAGCTCTGAACCTCCTGGTGATTGCACCAGAGAAAAGCCCCAACACGGATGGGATTCATGTTACTGGCACCCAAAACATTCGGATCCAAAACTGTGTCATAAGAACAGGTAGTAGTACTACATGAACTGTAACCACCAACCAAAGGTTTTCAGTAACATTCATGTCTTAAAAGTATCATAATTTGCTTAACAGAAACCTGAAAATGTGTTAATTAATTGATCTTTTTACTTCCATTACAGGGGATGATTGCATCTCTATAGTAAGTGGGTCTAAAAATGTTCAAGCCACAGACATCACCTGCGGACCTGGTCATGGAATAAGGTTTGCTCGCAACCTTAACCTCTGCTCGAAACTTGATTCTTTCACGCAGAACCACTCAGCTTCTGTTCATGATCATGCTACTTTTGCAGTATTGGTAGCTTAGGAGCAGGTAAACAAGAAGCCAGAGTTTCAAATGTGTTCGTTAACAGAGCAACTCTTTCAGGAACAACCAATGGAGTCAGAATCAAAACTTGGCAGGTAAGAGTCAATTTCACACTTTTTTGCATAGGTGGACCGAAACACTACAAGAAGAAATCAACACAAAACCAACTTTTTTCTAGGATTCTTGGTGGAACTCCATCAACCCATTCTCTCTTTTCATATAAAGAACTGAATATTACAAAAATGGAGGTTTCTGTTTCATTGTAGGGTGGATCTGGATTTGCCAAAAACATCGTGTTCCAGAACATAGCACTGAATAACGTGAGCAATCCTATAATTATAAACCAGAACTACTGCGATCAGAAGGAACCCTGCAAGGAACAGGTAATAATAATTGAACATCACCCCAATGATTGATGACCCCATCTCCTCATTTTGCTCTGAATTTACCAACTAATCGATGGAACGATCGTTGTTTTGATTGGTATCAGCGCTCAGCTGTGCAAGTTAGCAATGTAATGTACAGAAACATAGTGGGAACTTCCGCTTCTGAAGTGGCTGTGAAGTTCGATTGCAGCAAAACCTTCCCTTGTCGAGGAGTTGTATTGCAGAATATAAACCTGAACAGTCAAGAAAGTGGTGAAAGAGCCACAGCTTCGTGCGACAATGTCAACTTTGCTAAGAGAGGAAGTGTCTCTCCACAGTGTTCTTGATCAGTTCGTTAGTCTTTTATCTCCATGAAAAGGAAGAAGCAGCAGCTATAAGAAAATTTATTAGTTCTTAGGAAAGAACACTTGGTTGTTAGTTTCTAGTCCTACTTGCGTTTGTTTAATTTATGCCTTGATGATCTTACCAAGTGTACCTCATTCAATTGGATAGACTTCAATGTAAATAATAATAAGTTACAAATCTATTCTATTCTATTGATTTTCATTAACATATTTACGTGAGACTCATAAATATGCAGATAAAATAAGTGACGTAGGTACAGGTGATCCCGACAAACAGAGAACTGTATTACTTGTTTTCGTTACTCTGTTTTAACTCTATTCTATAAAAATCTATTCACTCAATAAATGGAGTCTACAAAAATTATACGATCGAGATTGGTTTTGGAACAGAACGCACGTTGACTTTGGGACAGAGGATCTTATGAGATATTTAATTCCTATTTAATTGAGCTTTTGGATAATAAATAAGTACTCCTTCCTATCTAAAATAAGTGCCGTTTTAAAAATATGTACACTTATTAAGAAAGTTTGTGAAATTTTTAATATACCCTTATTAATTGCATGTTGAGTTGCCTTGAAAATTTAATTTGTATAATTAGGATGTGAGAAAAATTAAAGGGTAATTTTGGAAATAAAATTATAAACATGCATGAAAAATCGTGAACGACACTTATTTTGAATGATTAAAATTTCTCTAAAACGACACTTATTTTGGATAGGAAGGAGTACTATTTTGTATCATTAGTCCTTAACTTCTAACATAGGCTTAAACCAAATAGGTTGATGTGAGTGGTTCAGCACTCTCATCCCTTAACTAGAGGTCTCGAGTTTGAGTCATGGGAATGGAGAAATCTGTTTGGCCAGCACTTTACCCCTTACTGGCTGACCCGGTGCAAGCGAAGATTAGTCTGGAGTGGATGGCTTAAAAGTGTCTTCTCATAGTTGGGACCCTCCTAGGACACCTCGTGGGCTAACAAAAAAAAACATAAACTTAGGCCATGTAAGAAGCTTTAAGCCAACACTTTGAATTCAACCTACGCATGTTATTAAATCTTTGATTCGTACGAAAGGATGTTCTTACCGTGCACATGAAATCCTTTGTTCTATTTACGTGTTTCAACCTTGTGTTATTTAATTTTATGAACATATTTATGTAGGCCTCATATAAATATGTGGATGAGATTTAATAAAACATGGTATGAACTGGTTTATAGGAACAGAGAAACTGCTTCCCTTTTGGTGACGGCCTCACTACAGAGTACAAACTCGTTAAAACATTTTCTTTCCAAAATGATTCATACTCGTCGCTTGTTAGGCTATAGGCAGATCAATATTGGTAAGAATTCTCAAACTATAGAGCGTTTATGTTTTATTCCATACTGTTTATTAAAGTATGGTTCGTGATTGTTCCTTATAAAACCCTTTGTTGTCGTTCTCTTTGGCTTAATCTTGTTAGAAAAATAAACTTGATTTTTATGGCCTGCAATTTAACCCACACTTTAAATTTTGCTATTTAGAATAATCTAATGATGAGTTACGTGGATGTTATATTAATTGATAGAAGTTGGAAAAAAATATTAAATGTACGTTGGTGACAGTTGAATCTAAAACTGTCCCATGACTTTTATAAGTAGGATATGAGTCTCATATTATACATTAAGCCCCAAAAAATAAGAAGAGCTTATAATAGAAAGCTTCCTTTCTTCCGAGCTCTCTTTCACTCCAAATTTGCAAATTCATTTTCCACTATGTTTGTTCCAACAAAGTGAAAACTGAGCTAGGCTGTCTTAGCCATTTTAAAAAATGAGGACGACAAATGACATGTTTCCATTCCAATTCCCTCGCCTTAGCAAAGACGACTATGTAAGTTGGTGTATTCACATAAAGACTCCACTAGCCTCTTATGATGTATTGGAGATGATAAAGAAAGGTTACGAGAGACCTCCAATTGAGGCTTATTTAAGTCCTACCGAAAGAGAGGCTTTACATAAGACCAAAGAATGGATTAACATACCCTCACTCTCATCCACCAATGCTTGGATGATGTCGAGTTTGAGAAAGTTGAAAGTTCAATAACTTCAAAAGAGACATGAGAGATTCTTCAAAATATTTACAAGGGGCATTAATAAAGTAAAGAAGGTGCATTTATAAACTCTTTTTTATGAGTTTGAATCTCTTGATATGAAAAAGTATGAATACATTTTAGATTATTGTACTCAAATGTTGGTTGTTGTTAACCAAAAAAAAGAAATAGAGAAGTTTTGAATGATGCTCGAGTAATAGAGAAAATTCTTCGATCTTTAACTCTAAGCTTTGATTATATTGTCATTGCAATTTTAGAATCAAAATGTATAGATTCCATGAATGTTGATGAACTCATAGGGGCATTAAAATCTTATGAATAAAGGTTAAGAAGCAAAAAGAATCAAGAAGTTTTGAACTAAGTTCTTAAAAACAAGCTTACTATAAACAATAGAGGTAAAAACCATAGAGGTCGTGAACGTGGTAGAGGCTGAGGCAGTAGATGTGATGAAAGAGGAGGAAACTCTCAAGGCAATCAAGAAAAAAAAGGAAGCTAAATTTTTCCTTTAATAAGCATGACAATGCTCAAGTTCAATGTTACAATTGCCAAATATATATGCAATATGCATCAAATTGTTAGAACAAAAGCAAAAATGTGAATGAGAAGGTAAACTTTGCAAAAAGTCATCAAGAAGAAATGGAGTTCACTTTATTAATGGCATAATGTACCTTGACATAGGAGAAAGCAACTATATGAGTAGAAGTCGAGATATGTTCTGTAGCGCCCCCTCACTGTAGGGTACACACCGGGACGCTCGTGGGTCGTTCCGACGCATATCCCACGATAAGGAAGTACTACCACGAAGACAAT
>JANTPM010000009.1:31786492-31799971 GCA_025434745.1 Erythroxylum divaricatum | reverse complement strand
AATAATTAATATATTGTACTTTGCATATTATTTAATATATTTTAAATAATATTTATATGCATAAATAATTTTTATTATAAAATAAAATATAGCTAAAATTAAAAGACTTTTCGAAATAATCAACTATATAAAATTCTTTCAAAAAAAAGTTATTTTTTAATTAATAGTTAACTAATCAACTGTTTTGTTAGAAAAATTTTAATAATATAAGCCCATTTAATACGATAGAGTGAGTGACGTGGCAAAAGGGCTTCCTGATAGACAAAGGATCTTCGGACAACTGCCGTTGGAATCTTCCATTAATTGATTTAATCTTCAAGTTGCTTATTTATTTAATATTTAAATCATTATCAAATATAAATATTTTGTTAAAATATTAAATAATAAATTATTAAAAATATCAAATTAACAGTTTATAATTTTAAAGATTTTCTAATTTAGTATTAAAAATCTTATATGAATACTTATTTAATTAAAATTTAATTTTATTTATATAAAATTTTAAAAATTAATTATTAAATTTAAAATTTTTTATTAAATTTGAAAAACTTAAAATTTTAACATTTTTTAATTTCGAGAATGATTAGTTTTGGTTTAGAATAATTATTCAAACACGTGGCAACTGCTTCATCAACCAAACAATATATCACTTACCGAACCAGACAACTTAGTGTTGTCTTGTAAGTGTAGATTGTCGTGTGGGGAATGGCGAAGATATCGGAGATGGAGGAGGAGCAAGCGAACGTCGTCGGCGAGGGTAAGGTAGTGGAAGTGAAGCCGAATCCTACTAAGGGTCTCACGTCCAAAGTCGTCGACTTTTTGGAGAAGTTGATCGTCAAATGGATGTACGATTCCTCTCTGCCCCTCCACTATCTCTCCGGCAACTTCGCTCCGGTTCGCGAAGAGACTCCTCCTGTCAAAGACCTCCTCGTCAAAGGCTTCTTGCCTGTAAGTTATAGTTTTACATATCCGATAGGATTGGTTGCTTATGATTCGTGCAATTCGATGAAATTGAGTAGTGAGTGATGATTGGGAGTTATTTGAGAATGCAAGATTATTTCTTTGTGTTTGAATTTTGTTTAAATTTAGCTCTCTCCTTTTTTATTTACCGGTTTCAGGAATGTTTGAATGGGGAATTTGTGAGAGTAGGTCCTAATCCAAAGTTTAGCCCTGTTGCTGGATATCACTGGTATTATATCTGTTTATGGAATTTTTACTTGATTCTTATCAGATACAGATGTTTAATTCTGCATTTCTTCTAACATTTCTTCTTGGGTTGGTTTTTGTTGCAGGTTTGATGGAGATGGGTGAGTGAGCTTATGAAAAGAAATCTCCATTGATTTATTACTGTATTGTGTTAGTGAATGTTTGATGAGTACAGAAGTGAGAAACCAGACTGTTGGATCACTCATCCACTGACATATTCTTCTTCTTCAAAGAAGTTGTTATCTGTTTTGCTGCTTTAGTAGTTCAGTTGATTTAACTTCATTGGACCATTCCTTTTTGATTTGTTAAGATATCTACTTTTTTCTATGTACTTAAATCTTTTCCTGTCAAATTGGTTTTTCAGGATGATTCATGGCTTGCGCATAAAAGATGGAAAAGCAACATATGTTAGTCGCTACGTGAAGACGTCACGTTTTAAACAAGAGGAGTTCTTTGGAGGTGCCAAATTTATGAAGGTAAAGTACAATTTCTGATGTATTCTGATATTCGCAGTTTGCTATATGGTGTTGATGTTTGGACTTGGAACTATATCTTAGTAATTGAAGTTAACTACAATAGTGATCATTTCACAAGCTCAGTGTTGATCTTGTTTAAGTTACGAGTCATTCCTTGTATAAGCAAAGATAGACAACTTTTTCAGGTTGACTTCAACTAAGTGGAAGTTCTTAATTCATGCCTCTTGTACATCTCCAGCACAATCCAAACAAACATATAAAGACCTCATAGTAAAGATGTATTCTTTGGGGTGTCATATTTCTATTTAAATGGTCATTTGCAGATTGGAGACCTCAAGGGTCTATTTGGACTACTCATGGTCAACATGCAAATCCTCAGAGCAAAATTGAAAATATTGGATATGTCATATGGGAGTGGAACAGGTAAATTTTTCTTGTTTAGGTGATTGTTCATGATGTTCCATGTCTCGTTTGTCTGAGAACTATTCATGAGAAATGAAACGAGCCTTTTACTTGAAATGCTATTTTTCTATGTTAGAATTTGAAGTGCAGAATTGAGGAATCTGTCAAATATTACTTGTTTTATCATAAATCAAAAGGAAAACTGTTAAAGTAACTCTCTTGCAGGCAATACAGCTCTCACTTATCACCGTGGCAAACTTTTAGCACTTCAAGAGGCAGATAAGCCTTGTAAGCTTTGCTCTCAATCTCAATTATGTTCTAGGAATTCTTGATATCAAAAATTATGTTCTAGGAATTCCTGATATCAAATCTGTTCTGTTTGCATTATCTAGTAGGGGAACTAGTGATATAACTATCATCTTGCAGATGTGATCAAAATTATGGAAGATGGAGATCTGCAAACTATTGGGATGTTGGATTATGACAAAAGATTAAAGCACTCTTTTACTGCTCATCCAAAGGTTGATCCATTCACTGGTAAGCTTTATCCTTATAGAACTAACCTAATTGACTATCAATATATAGTGAAGATGCTGAAATACAAAATCCCCGAATGCAGGAGAGATGTTCACTTTTGGCTATTCGCACGAACCACCATACATCACGTATAGAGTTATTTCAAAGGACGGTTTCATGCACGATCCAGTACCTATTACAATATCAGATCCCATAATGATGCATGACTTTGCAATTACGGAGAACTATGCAATTTTCATGGATCTTCCTATGTACTTCAGGCCAAAGGTACAGCAATTTCGCACTTTCTGTTTTACATCTTCGAAGGAGTGTGCAGATTACTTTCTTGATTTTTTTGTGGTTGATGTGCCTAATCCTTTAATAGTCAAGAAATACAGTACTACCTGATGAACAAGATAAGCCTTACTGCTCTTATACTTTTTCAGGAAATGGTGAAAGAAAAGAAAATGATATTCACTTTTGATGCTACAAAAAAGGCCCGATTTGGTGTTTTACCAAGATATGCAAAGGATGACAGCCTAATTAGATGGTTTGAGCTACCAAATTGCTTCATTTTCCACAATGGTAGGCTGTTTTGGATGCTCTTGTCTATTTGATTGTCAAAAACTCTACCCTTTTTCTCTTATCTTGATTACTTTAGGCATGTGTAAGAATAATTCTGCAAAATACATACTTCTGATGCAAGAACCTTTAGGTTCTCCTAATCAAATCTGGTTTGCAAAAACAAGCAATTAGATGATAACACAGACGCAACAAGTTAGAAGGTTGTAATTCTTGAATTGGTAAACCCTTTCATTACTTCCATAGCCGTACTACATACCATTATGGAATAGATTTTACCTGTTTGTCTTCATGGAGTCCATAACATCTAGTTACTTTTGAACGTAACAAAATTTTCCTGCATCATGAAATGTGATCCTTCTTTTTGATGATCTCTCTACTAGCCAATGCTTGGGAGGAAGAAGACGAAGTTGTTCTGATTACCTGCCGGCTTCAAGACCCGGATCTAGACATGGTCAATGGCATCGTCAAAGAGAAGCTTGAGAACTTTTCAAATGAATTGTAGGGAAATTATGACAAAATTTCTCTGTTCTTAAATTAGCTTTCTACTTGCACATCTCACTATGATTGCTGAAAACAGATATGAAATGAGATTCAACATGAAAACTGGAATCGCTTCGCAGAAGAAACTCTCAGCATCTGCTGTTGATTTTCCTAGAGTAAATGAGAACTACACTGGCAGGTATGCAGCACCGTATTTGATAAACCTAAAATGTTCACTAAGAAGCTCATTTGCATATTAAAACAGGAATGCTTTCTGATACCCTCTTATGGACGCAGGAAACAAAGATATGTGTACGGGACCACTCTAGACAGCATTGCAAAGGTTACTGGAATTATTAAATTTGATCTACATGCTGAACCAGAATCAGGAAAGACAAAGCTTGAAGTTGGAGGAAATGTTAAAGGTATCTATGACCTTGGACCTGGTAGATTTGGTTCAGAGGCTATATTTGTCCCTCGAGATTCTGGTACCCACAGTGAGGAAGATGACGGATACTTGATATTCTTTGTGCATGATGAGAATACCGGGTAATTCTTATTCTTTACCAACGGCACTCTTTGCTTGTAGTTCATGATCATGTGACATTCCTTAGTTTCATGTGAGATTGTGAATTGAAACTCACCAAAATGCCATAACTTCATACTGCAGAAAATCTTCAGTTAATGTAATTGATGCAAAAACAATGTCGCCAGATCCAGTTGCGGTTGTTGAGTTACCCCACAGGGTTCCATATGGATTCCATGCCTTCTTTGTGACACAGGTTAGTGCAAGTTTGGTTTCATCGTCAGTTAGTTTCTAAAATTTGGATTGAACTGAACATCATCAAATGTTGAACAGGAACAACTTCAAGAACAGTCGAAGCTGTAATTGCCCATCATGAAGAAAGCTGACTCGCTGCTCAGGCTATAAGTACCAGGAAACAATCAGAGTGCAGAGTAGACTCATTCGGTTTGTAAATACGTATGTACTAGGTCATCAATAAGTATGACAGAAGCTTTAAAACTTAATCTGAAACAAGGTCTATGTGATTTCGCCTGGTGAATCAGAAAAACAAAACCAGTTTTCATTATGAAGCATTTGGCATTTCGGCCACCAACCTTGTCGAAACAGGAAAACGAAACCAGTTCCCAGTATGGAAGCGTTTGGTATTTCTTCAGTAGCTCATTCAATTTTCACATACATCCGAGGCAGACCAAGCCAAATTTAAATAAGAGGGTGCAAAATCCTTACATCACCGGTTCAAGTTTTATGACCAGAAACCTATTGTCAATCAGTTCCTTGACAGTATGACCTTAAAACTGCAACTTACCTTATGCAATCAAAACATTTTGGCAAGATCACAAGTTAACGGTTAAAGGACAAAAGAACCAAGCCTTTGTCATTGTTAAGCCGTCAGGTTCCAAAAGGAGAAACGTTTCAGTAACAAGAAACCAACTCTTGAGAAAACAGAAAACTGTTCAGAACTAACAGTCAACAACTAAGAGTCTACTTGGTAGATACAGAAGTTTGCTAACTTTTTACACAGAAGTGAACGGAAGAAACGATGCTTTTATTTTAAAGACTTCACTCACAGTGAAGTCTGTCGCATCCTCCAACTTCACCCCCTTAAATGCACAAGAGTACTGAAAGCCAAGAATGAATTGCCTGGAGAGAAACTCAAGCAGGATATGAGAAACCCCTCTAGCTTTGATTGCCTGCATAAACAGGGCCACCCATAAGACGAACAAAGGATTCGGTTAGATCAAGCTTAAAACATATATACGTGACTCAGTAATCGAACCGGTGTAGGAATGCTGAAGGAGCCCTGCAACTTGAGGTGCAAACTTAATTAATGGGGAATGTCCCATTTGACACCCCATTCCCATACGCTCTCTGACTCTGCTGACCCAACACATTTGTACCATTGCCAGTCGACGAATAGATTGACAACAGTTCATGGCCACCACCATTACAATTGGAAGATGAATGTTCTTGAATCATGGATCT
Organism: Erythroxylum divaricatum; assembly: GCA_025434745.1. NCBI lineage: Eukaryota > Viridiplantae > Streptophyta > Magnoliopsida > Malpighiales > Erythroxylaceae > Erythroxylum > Erythroxylum divaricatum. The sequence goes on along the minus strand of JANTPM010000009.1, from coordinate 31,794,298 downwards.
TTTACGTTCTTGCAGATATCGGGGGGAATCTGAATCTCCGTTACCATTCGAGGAGAAATTCTCTGAGCCTGACAAGCTGGTAGACTGTCTTGTAAGATTGGAACCTAAACTTGCACTTTTATTTGACAACGGATCAGCAGCATTATCAGGCTTCTTTGTGTTGAGAAAACGGCCTCCAACACCTCTAGCCCGTCTCATAGCATGCTGATGTCTAGACTCGTGAAGATATGGCTGTAATGAATAATACGGGGCAAAATAGCATAACCAGATGATTAGAGCCTAACGTAAACATGATAGACACTAAGATATTTATTACCACATTGAAAATCAACTAAGAAACTAAATGGATTGTGCATCTTTATTGCGCTCCTGTGAGTCAATCGTTATGTCATAATTTGTTGGACGCTTCACTTCATCTGAAGTTGTTTGCTTCATGTAGATCTCTGGTTTCAGCGTTCAATTATTGTCTCATTCCACATTTTCATAAACTATGCATTTTTGCAAAACTCATCTTTTTCTACTTGCATCAACTTCAAATGTTTTTATTTCCCAAGTTGTCTCAATAAAGTTAACTAAATGACACAGGGGGTATTCAAAGATTAATTCTACCAACTCTCTCTTATTTCTAGTAACTATGTAAATGACAAGGCAAAATAAAATCCATGCTTGATGTATCTTAAAATGGAAAGACACCTAAATTAGCAAAAGAAAACATAGCAAAAGAAAACATGAAATAGGAAGCAAGAGTCCAAAAACACTTGGTTGTTAAAAAGACTAAAACAAACCAAGACAGATTAAAAGGAATACACTTATATTTTATAATGCCAGATCTGAAAATAACCCAAACATTGCCAACAAGAAACATCAACACAGATATCACAGACCTTTCTAGCTTTTACCACTTTCTTCTCAAGCTCAGCCTTCGCACGTGCCTGTCTTCGCCTCAATATACCGTGAAACTGCTTTGCATTTACATAAACTGGTTCCTCTTCCATGTCAAGGGGTAATGGCATTCTTCCATGGGACAGTCCATATAACTGTGGAGGTACCTAGTAATAGATGAAAAAGATATCATGAAATTTAATCCACTGAAAACAAGTTATAACAAACATTTTCTTTGTTGCATAATAACAAGAGCCATTAATATAAATGTTTCTCTGGTCGATATTATGAACCATATTAGCAGGAAGCCATCAACCAGATCACAGAAACAACAATAAGATAAAAGTTGCTATGTAAGTCAGCTTCTAATACTTGCCCATGGGAATTGTCCTCAAGTATGGCATATTTATATGCTATAGTATTCAACTTAGGATTGATTGTCTTCTTTCTTCAACCAATAACCACCCAAAGCACGCACATAGCGACACAACAAACTTTTATAGCACAATTTTGGATCCAAAACTTTGAAAAAGAATTGAGCATCTCCAATGAGATTTTTTCAAAAGATATATTTTCACCTAACTTTGACAGGTTCTTAAAAGTAAAGATATGAGGTAGAGACAAAACCGTTGCACAATGAATGAGTTGCTATACCATCAATACATTCAAAGTTAAGTTTGAAATCAACTCAAATACAAATATCACACATGTCAGGTTCGTGGTGCAAAAATCTTCCCCGTTATAAGAAAACGACAACTATGAAAAGCTAAGATAATTACATACCATAGTTTGCAGTCCAAAAGGAGTCAACATTCCCTGATATTGAGGATCTGATGGATATGACGACAAAACCTGAAATATTGAAAACCTCGATTTTTAATATCTGGAAACAAGCAGAGAAAAGGCATACAAGCATTCTATTCTATGGTCAGCAAAAGAACTTGTGTGTGGAAATGCCATCAGACACCCAACAAGTGTACAACAACAGACATATAGAAGAAAGGAGTGTAATATTACTATTGAGTGACCGACAAGTTCCATTTGAGAAGTTGGTTCAAGTTGTCCACTCATAGTAACAGCTGCCGCTGATGGTTTCAGTTGGTGCCCAGGTCCATTACTTCCATCTAGACAAATGGAAATCAAACCCACAGACCCAATAAGGAAAAAAGAACAAAAAGGAGGTTTGCATTGTTAACATATTTGCATTAATGGTACATCCTAGAGTTCCCTACACAATCAATTTTGCACATACCATAATTCGCAAAAAAAGACACCTAATTTAAGAAATCCAACAGTATCAGCAGTTGCAACTTAAAAATAATAGACACTGATTCATAATGCTGGTATATAGCAGAGCTATGTCTTCGTTGTACAAAACGTATCCCTTTATTAGAAGATAATTAAAATGCCGCTTAATATCTAAACACACAATTCTTCCGACTTAAAAAAATGGAGGCTTTTAATACTGATTGTATCGCGACTGTAGCACAGACTTCGAATATCAATGCGATATTACCCTTGTCAATGAAAATAATTCAAAATTTTGACAAAATAGTAAACCTAAATAGAGAGAGGAATAAAAAAGGAATGATCTTTGGATGCAGCATCTTTTCAAAGAAAAAGACTAAAATGTAGCTTGCAGCCACCATAATATCCTCCCATATGACCCTTGCAAATGGTAAAGAATTATTCTACTCTCTCAAATTCCTTGTTTGACTTAACTTTTTTTATTTTTCATCACATTTGATGGATTTTGCTCCCTTGGCCAACATCTTGAAAAGGTGAAGTGAGAAGATAAGTTTACAACATGAACAAGTAGTTGAATTCCTAGTCAAGTGAAACAAACTAACTAATCAACAAAAAATGCAACCTCTCTCGCACCCATTGTAAAAGGGTCTTTCCCTTTCAAATATAAATTTTTTACATGAATTGTGATTATTTTGCTGATCTATGGAGGAAAAAATATATAATAGAGTTGCTTTGTTAACATAAGTGAAAAAGTATGAGAACTGTCCCAGAATGCTTCAGCAAAATTTTCACAAAATAACGAAATATTGAGCATGACTACCAGATTGTGTTGATACAGCAATCTGCAAATCTTTATTGAAACTAGCTCCATTATCCAACCCAGTACTAGCTTGTGACTGAATTGCTCCCTGTGGTAAATGCTCCACTGTAGGTGTTGTTAAGGTATTTTCACCAAAGGAAGTATTGTTTCCAACTCCACGCCACCAAGGTTGACTATACATTGCCGATTGTGGTACATGTCCACCTTGGTCTAACCGACGATCTTCATTATTGGGTTTTGCCGGCATTATTTACAGTCTCTGCCTGGGAAAAGGTCACAAGCTAAACATGCTAAAACCAGATTAAAAAAGTGAACCATAAAGTTTATGAGTTTGCATGTATTTTATTCACAAACCAACTACTCATCCAACACTCACAGGAAACCTGAGCAGCGCATATCAAACTTGAGTTATTTATGCATGTTCAAATACACAAATGATAAGAAAAATTCTCCACTAGTTTGAGAAACCGAATCCAAGAGAAAGAACTAAGTAAAATGCATGCCAACAGGTCTTCCAGCGTAGAACAGAAAAAACCCATATCAAGAAACAGAGTGAGAGGAGCAACCGCATGCAGAGCCATGGATATCCCCAACGACATAATACCAGATACCAACAATTTTGAAAATGTTCAATCCTGTGTTCCTTTGTCCATAAGTAAATACGATCTATCACACAACAAATCCATCATTCTTGTCTCTACAATACCACTTACCTCCCTGTTCCAGTTCTTTTCTCGGAACCGGGGGAAAAAAAAAAAAAGAAAAACGAAAAGTCCACTTTTTTGATGGATTGCTTTTTACTCCGAAGTAAAAATCGAAAGTCTTACAGCATATAAACACGAAATCCACTTACCTGAAGCTAAAAACTTCAAAACATAACTCAATTAAGCTGAATTTCTCCGTCAGTAACCCCTAACTCCACTCAGAATTCTGCTAAGTTGTCTTCTAAACTAACAAGAAATAATCAAATCAAAGTCAACAACTACAATTGCAAACAACTGTTGCTCCAACTAAGCAGCCACTTCTTCCAAATCTAACCAAGTCCTCTTTTCCACCGAGCTCGTCTTCTTCCAGCAAACCAAACACAAAAACTCCCGACACGAGTCAGAAAGAGACCAACAAAGAGACGAAGAACACCGACTCACAGCAACAGCGAAACAAACAAACAAACAAACCAAATGGAAACAGCAACAGGGAAAGAGAGAGAGAGAGACAGAGAGAGAGAGAACAGCTTACCGATGACAGAAAGAGCCTCTAAAACTAGAATTCCGGTGAGAAGAATCTAAGCAGAAGCCATGGATTTTTGGTCCAAAATTTCCTTGCAACCTTAAGAGAGACAAATATCGTTGATAGAGAAAGAGAATATAATATTATTATTAACATGTATATATACACATATAGAAAGAGAGAGAGGAAAGATCAAAACTCATGTATAGTTTTGTCTTTTGCATTTATGATAATTTATAAAATAATATTTTATCCATTTATTGTTCCCTTCAAAGGTCATTTCCTTGTCTTTTCTGAGGAAGAAAACGATAAAATTCAGGACTTTGAGCTGTGAACTTTTCCGTAATGACAAAAGTACCCTTATCTTTTTTCCACACTTTTTATCTCCTTGCCAAGTTTCCTTAATATTTATAATTAGTAAAAACAAATTTATGTTTAAATCGGACGAGAAATTCAACCTATGAGACAAGAATTTTAAAATTTAATAAATTCGACCAATATTAGCTTGTTATAAAATCAGTTAAAAATTAAATAAAATTAAATAATTTAAAATATGATTGAAAAAAATAGTCTTTAAGTATCGAAAAATTTGAAATTTCAAAACATAAGATTGTCATACTTTCAGGACCTCTAAATAAAGACTCCTAGCTTATATAGCGACAAGAAAAACTAATCTTTACAACGTATCAGGTAATAATAGATCTAGTTACCATAAGATATATCTTTTTAGCCATATCAAATTGTTTATTTATTTATGTACTATTTTGATAATTTTATTTACAAAATTTCTTAGCTTGCTAATTTTACTTAATCTACGCTTGTACATACATCGCTCATTTATTGTCACATTTGCATATGAATCTATTGGAAATAGTCTCTCTATTATATAGAAGTAAGGCTGCGTACTATTGAACCTCTTTATACTCCGTTTTATTGCGGGACTTCAATGTTTGAGTGTGATGATGAAAAATTAATTGATTTATTTTAAATTATAATAATTTATAAAAATTGACCGATTAATTAAGAAATTGATAAGTTCTTAATAGTAAAAAATTTTAAAATTGAACTAAAAATGATAAAATTTAAAATTTTTATAATTAAATTGATAAAATCGGTTGACTATTTTAATAAATAATGTAAATGTGAAACAATTGCTAAATAAACTAGCTGCATATACGGCAGTTGAGCTGAAACTGAATTTTTAAAAAAGGGATATTCTGCTTAATCAACCTTCACGAGAAAAGAAAAAGATACGGCAAAGTACATGTATACTTGTTCGCCTGTCTCGGGACAACGAAAATAGAAGATACGTTCAACTCCAAGTGTACGAATATATTTTTTTGGTAAATTTTATTCATACGTTACTTTATACATAAATATTTAAAAAATGGTCCTTACATATTATTAAATCTTTTTAGACTCCGCTTTACTGTTAGATTTCGAAGTATGATGATGATAATTTATACATAAATATATAAATAATATTTAATAAAAATATGATAAGAACTGATTTATAAAAATAGAGAATACGATCCCTCAAAAAACGGAGTGAGTTTAAATTACTATAATAAAATTTTAAAATAAAAAACATAAATATTATTATTATATATATAAATAATTTATTTTATTTATATTGAAAAAATATATAAAAGAATACGAAATATATGTATTCGATAATTTATTCGACATGTACATAATAATTCGATTTAGTTTTTAAATATAACTTGAATCAATTAAAGTTAATAATTTAAAATACTTATTTATATATTTTTATTCATGCATGTCATTTATTTTATATTATTATTAACTTTTCATATCTATTTTATTTTATTGTCTTAATAGTAAATTTATCACAAACAATCTTTATACTAACTAAGAGTTATTAACACAAATAGTAAAATAATCTAAACATCCGAAGTTGGTGTGGTCGGATAGGAGTGGCAGGAATGATAATAATAATAATAATAAGTCTTTTATGTTAGGAAAGCTGTGGGAGCTTCCTTGAGCTTTTAGTAATGTTCGAGTACACAATAACTTTTAGTTTTGGTTACTAAAACAATTATGGAAGTTCTTTGGTTGGTAAGTTACTTTCACAAATTCTGGATTTCATTTCATCCCCATCACAAAACGCTTTGTCTTTTGTCTTTACGAGTGGGTCAGGCGTTGCTTGCAAATCCCTAATTCCAAACCGTCTTTTTTCCAACTAGTCTTAGGTACCACTAAGTCACTTATGTTTCAAACAAAGGAAAAAAAGCAAGTAGGTGACCTCCAAAAAAAGGGAGAAAAAAAAAAGTGTGTGGTTTGGACCATTCGAATTTTGTAATTATTGTTTTAATTAATTATAATATTAACTCAATTTTATGATATTTAAAAATAATATTAAAATATTTTAATTCTCAATTTTTAATGAAAATAACTTGATATTAAATATTTTATTATTTTGAATGATGTGAAGAACCATATCAAATCTATATTTGCAGCACATGACTGTATTATTTTTGTTAATTTATATTTGACAATCACGTGCTATAATTTATAAATACGATTAACCGAAATTGTGTCAATAGGTTATTTTTGTTAAAAATTGGAAATTAAAATATTTTAATATTAATTTTTAAAATTTGAATTGTATGAGTTATTAGATCATCATCGTCATTATCATCATTACCTAGTCCGAAATTTTGCAATAAGGTAGAGTCTGAGAAGATCTGATAGTACACAACCTTATCTCTATATAGTAAAAAGATTGTTTCCGATAAATCCGCATGTAAATGAGATAATATAAGAATGATGCAGGTTATAGAAACAATTTATTAAAAAAACCAAGTGTAAGGAATACTTGAAAGAGGTTAGATATGCAACAACCTAATAATCTACAAAGTCTATCCTTCCTTGTCATTCACCAAGTAAGGGAATCTTTCTTTGAGGTTAGATAAAGTATTTAATGTGTTTAATATTTAGAAGGGTATTTTGGGTAATTTAATTTAATTTAATTTTGAAGGAATGATTAGGTGATAAAGAGTAGTGGGCAGAGGAGTGACACTTGTAATGGAAAAGGTGACAACGTGTCTGAAACGCAATGACTTAGCCATGGGGCTTTGCGTGCTTGCAATGTGACACGTAAATTGGCATTCATGCCCATTAGTCAACTCGTTTCATTACTCTTCTGCAGACCGAAACGTGTTATGGATCGACCTGTGTTTTGTGTTTTTTCTGCACGTCAAATCGTATGTCTCTTCTAATTCTGTTTTCAATAGAAATATGCAGATAACATGAGCTTTTGACAGTAAATTTTTTGCTGATAAAGTTTTTCTAAGAAAAGCTCGGTTAAAAAGTTGACTATTAATTAAAAACAATTTAAAAAAAAAATTTATATAATAGATTATCTGGCAACAAAATATAAAAAATATTTTTATTAATTTTAACTATATTTATTTTATAATAAAAATTATTTATTCATATAATTATTATTTAAAGTATATTAAACAATTTACAAAACAAAATATATTAATTATTATATAATTTTAAATCATATGAAACATGAATAGAAGTATATCTAACTAAATCTTTTATATAGATTTTAACATAAACAAAACTAATATCAAAAATAAATATTAAAACATATAAAA
>JANTPM010000009.1:31767662-31786392 GCA_025434745.1 Erythroxylum divaricatum | reverse complement strand
TATAAAACATGAATGGAAATATATCTAACTAAATCTTTTATATAGATTTTAACATAATCAAAAATAATATCAAAAATAAATATTAAAACATATAAAAAAAGTCAAATCATATTATATAAATTTTAAAATAAACGTGGAGATAAATTTGTGGGCATTGTGAAAAATATGTGTAAAAAATAAGGACAAAAGGGACTATAAAATAGGCTCATTAATTGATCTAAAAAATATATCTGAAAAAGTATTTTTTTAAGTTCTAAATTTGAACTTTTTAAAAAATTGTATTTTGGCTGCCAAAAAAGTTATATATATTAAAAAAGTGTTTTTTTAATTTTACAGTCAAACAATCATTTAAAAAAAGATTTTTGCGATGAAAAAAAGTATTTATTTACCATTCAAAACCTCGATTAAACAGACACTTAATGAAATATAATAGGAACATCATAACTAAAACAAGAGATCTAATCCCTTTTTTCTAAGATCCAAGCCATTATTGGAAAAAAAAATCCACATGAAGACATTTAACCTTAATCATAAAAATTTACAATTATCTAATTTTTTAGTTTAATTTATTTTAACAATTTTATTAATTATCGATTAATTTGTATAAATTAATAAATTCTTATGACTTAAAATAAAATAATTAATTTTAATTTAATAATATTTAAAATTAAATTTTAAATTATTCGATAAGTAGAGAAAATAATATTTTAAATTCTTTATTTTTATTTAATCTTTAATCATTATTATAACGAATTGGTAAAATCATTTATACCTTAAACTTATTATCTTATTTGTTTAACTTCCAATCCAATCTTAAAAACATTGATACATTCGTCATAGTCTATAGGTAATATTGGCAATGAATAGGGCCTTACCTGAATTCATATTTAATTTATAAGTTAAATTAGACACAAAAAATTTGAATTTTAGTTTAATTTAAAGTACTTCGAGTGGGTGAAGTGAGAGACATAGGGCCAAAAAATCATATGTTTGAATATCTTACTTACACTCTCTCAATTGAGTTTGTCGTATAAGGCTTATTTAGTGCGAAACATCCAATTAACATGATTTACAGATTATTGCATCAATTTGAAAACTTATCTTATGTAAAAGTTTGCAATATAATCCTGAGATGTTCCTTATGCTCTTCTTCACTCTTGGAATACACTAGAATGTCATCTATAAACACTAACTCAAGCTCGATCAGTTGTTTGGCTCGATAGAGTGGTTGCAGCAATTTCCCCACATGGTGAACAACCACCTCCCTTCAAAATAAAAGATCAAGTTTGAATAATTCTTGACTCGTGTTCAAATGAAATAGTAATATCAACTCGATCTAAAATTAATAAATTAAATAGATTAATTTTTAAAATAAAAAATTTAAAATAATATTATTTTTTTAAAATAATATAATTTTTAGCAACTGAATCGTAATTTTAACTGATTTGATAATTTGGACCCGGATGACCGTCGAGGCAGCCATGTCGGGTTCAGACAAAAGCTGCTGTGGTGTTCTGAAGCTGTCAAACTTTGGTTTTACAAAGATCCGTTCTAGGTGGACGAAGTACAGGATGTTTCTGAATCAGACCCATCAATATCGGTTGGTCTTACTTGTTGACTTTTTGCTGTACTCCCGTTTACAATCTCGTCTTGTGTACCTCTCCAACCCAACATCCTCGGACATAGTTGTCTTATTTCTGACAACTAACGATGTTTAACAATATATGTTTTATATAACCAAGAAGCTCAAATATTCAAAATGACAGCTTAAATTTAGTCATGAACAACCAATTGATGACAAAGTTTTCTGGAACAGAGTTTCCGGTTTCTTTCTCTTTTTTTTTTCTCCATCTGTCATTTTTTAATCTGTTGAAAATGAAACAAGCCATTTATTTTCTCGTCAAACCAACTTGATCTATAACTTTGACAACCATTATACACACTATCAGGTGTTTTTTCTGTGATCTACAGGGGAAATCAAAACCAGTCAGCTTCACCTGTTTTTATCGCCATCTTACTCCGAATTGTGCTGGTCTGATACTATCCCGGCAGTCAATAGCTCAGGCGGAAGAAGGCACGAGACTCGTTTCTCGAAATCGAAATGTCTGCCAAAAGTTATGGAAACATACCCTCCAGAAATTCATTGAAGTTCTCGTCATAATCTGCCTTATCACCACCTTCTAAAGTTGGGATCTTTTTACCTGCCAAGTGAGAGAACTAACTAGTGTGAGTAACTGCACTGGCACGGTTGAACTGCCTCAGCACAATAGTCAACTGGTCATCAATGTGTTAATCAAAATTAGAGTGAATTAATATATTCCTTCTTCCATAGATCACAGTGATCCCCTATGGTACCTGCCAGTACATCAGGACCCAATCTAATTGGTCATAAGCACCGTAAGGTGCTGCCTTTTGCAAAATCCCAGTATCCGTAATCAATAAGATACATCGAATCCAAGTTTTTATGGAATTTTAGCTTACCAAGAGGACTGTGTCCAAGTCATAATACCTTAACTTATGAAGAATAAACAAAACTCAGGCATGATAAGTAATGAGAACAAACCTTTTCTCTTCCTCTCTTCACTGGCTTCATACACGTCATCTGAATCATCATCGGTGCATGAATGTTCCCTGTAAGGAAATTGTTCAACAGCTGCTAATCCAAGAAGATGGAGCACTACAATTCCTCCATTAGAGCATAGGTTCGGAGTTGAACTTGAAGGAGGAAGAGAGGAAAGTACCTTTTTCTTTTATTCTCTTCTTTCTCCTTTTTTTCTAATTTTTCCTTTTCTTTCCTCTTGTAATGAAGCTTCTCTGCACATCTGTTACAAAACACAGTCAAGAAAATGAAAACACAATAACATCATTAGGTAATAGAGCCACAAATTCAGGAAAAAGGCTCGTGATATATCCAAAATTATAAATCAATATCACAGTGCTTCTATCTGACATGTTTATCTTATAATGAATGAAAGCTAATAACCTTGTTCCTTAATTTATCTAAAACATTCTGCCATACCAAATTCAGATCCAGAAATCATGCAGAGGCAAAAAGATTTCACAAAAAAAGAAGTGACACATCATTAGCTCAGAGAACTCTCAAGTCAAATTTAAATGTTGAATGATGTGGAGCAACGAAAAAATTTCTGGATTGCAGCCTTCATCAATACCAACTTACCTCTTGCATGTTACCAACTTGACAAGGGCTTGCTTGCTTTCTCCAGCTTCAACATAAGAGAAGTTCACCTGAAGCAATTCAACCAAGTGAGCGGCAAATTCACATTTTGGAAAGGCATCTGTCAAATATGCACATAATTTTGTATTTGTTCAGTTTTTGATAAACTAATCTCTCTCCTACTCTAAACCAAAAATCAACAATCCTAGAAACAGGTGATGAAATAAAAGAAAGGAACAGTGAGTAAAGTTGTTTTTTCTAGTAATAAATATTTTGAATAGAAAATTAATTTCATGATAGGAAGAAGTACAAAACTTGCCTCATAACTGGCCAAGTCATCTTTTTCATCACAGTGTTTGTTGCCACATATGAACTGCCCTGACAGAAGTTGACAATGTAAAATTAAAATCCCCAAGAAGAAGACATTCAAAGCTAAAAAAATGGACAAGATATTAGTACAACTAAACAACGGTATAAAGAACAACGGTATAAAAACACTAAGAACCTTAACAAAGTTTCCATTACCGTCATCATATGTATCATTATTGCTTTTCCCATGTTCCGATGCAAAATTGAAAGCCATTTCAATTTAAAAATTCCCATCCTTCTGCAATCCATCCATTTGTATTAGATGGATGGAAGGGGAAGAGGTTGGGAAATTTGAAGGACCACAAGTTTTCATGTACTGACCATAATTTTGTTCCTATCACTAAAAATTGAGATGAGCAAAAAATCCTGGAGCAATTACTAATAGCAGTCAAAGCTCATGGCCTATTGTCACAACCTTGAAACATCTCTTCTATAACAATAATCACCCGTGGTATTATGCATATGGATATGAAAAGTTATTGCTAAAGAAATTAAGTAATGAACTAATTCATTCTCACATATCAAGTCAATAAATAATCTAATATCTGTGTGTTCAAGTGAACATAACCTGTTACCGTGAAGAGAGCATTCATGTCATACAACTAATCAAGTAGTTGATACATAATGCTATTACCTTTCCCAGATATGACTTCTTTCTCAGTCCTCCATCTCATACCAATCTACAGCAAGATGTCAAAGGTAACACAAAAAATTAATAATCATATTCCCATTACTCTCAAGTTCTTTATAGCACTTGAACATCTATAATTAGCAACAATTTAGTAAAGAATCGGGGGTAGCAGAAATTGGATAGCACTTAACGATATCCTTAAGGAAATACATCACCCTGCTTTACTCATAGAAATTCTCGACTCTTAAGAAAATATTTGTGTAACAAAATACTAATCCAAACGGGAATAGACGCAAACTGGAACAGAGCAATTCATTCCAATTTCCTGACAAACTACTTAAATAGGATTTCAACCTTATTGGAAGGAGAAACATAGTTGCATGTTATCACCATGTAGGTAAATAGAACTGTGAACCAGAGAAAAAGAAAAGAAGAAGAAGAAGAAGACACAGCGGCACAAATATAATAATTCACACCTCAGCATCAAATAATACTGCCTTAAAGAAGCTGAAAAAGTATAAGTGAATCAGATTACTTAAATGATAGAGAAGAAATTTGGAATAAAAGAAGAGAATTACACTTCCCAGCCCCATTATTTCTTTCCTCAAAGAGCAGAATCAGTAAGTAGACAGTAATATGAGCATTCAAAAGTCATGAATTAATCTAGTACATACCTTGCCACTCTTGTAACGAGACATATCAGCTATGCAATATCTTCAAAAAGTTCAAGGCAATTACACATGAACTAAAAAGGGATTTCCTATACCGATACTCTCGAACCATAAAGCAAAACAAAAGCTGAAAATTAACGTCAAAGGATACTCTTTGAAAAGCTTATCATAGTATCGCTTCACAAGCCTTTGCTCCCATGATGTATCAGCATCATCTTCCTCAGTGCGTATAAACCTTAATAAGCAAATGACAATTGACAGAGAATCAGGATTGTCAGTAAAGAAGATGAAAGAAAGTTTTCAGAAACTAAGAAGTTCAACTTAAAACTGAAATTCCACGCAGTAGCAAGTTGCAAGACCGGTATCCTTCTCTTAAAGTGTCATAGTCTGTTTTAATTGGCAACTTCGAGATTGTTGGATTCTCTTTTCCGTAGTATCTAACTGCATACAAATTTGAAAATTCAATCGAATTAAGCTTCCAAACTAAAGTGTCAACTCTTTTGCTTTCCACTTGCATTCTCAAGTTCAATCCATTCATCAACAAACTAGCAAACCCAAAACAAAAGTTAAAGGCAGAAACCAACATTTAGTAATAAAAACAAATATGAGGATGATTGTAGCCTCCTTCCGTTCTCGTCAGAGGAGACTGTTCATCATCCAATTGCTTTAGGACACAAGGAATCACACAAACACAAAGCTCCAAGTTCGACCAATTCCTCTAATGTCCCCAATCAATCAAAGTCTCCTCACATTCTAGCATTTCCTCATTTCGATCATTAACAACTGTACCAACCAAATAAAAGCAAATCGTACCATAATCGTTAACGAATTTCTTGTGTCGATCGTACGCATTGAGACCCCGAATTTGAGCTTGGTATTGCCTGTTAAAAGTGAACAAATCAAATCTGAATTTAACATATAGAAGAAACATCAGAAAAGGGGCAAAAGAGTTACTGTTTTCGCTCTTCTCTCTCGAAAACGGCCGATTTCAGAGATCCGAAAGAGGCCATTTTTGCTCCACCTTAAAGCACCCAAAAAAACCCTAAATTTTGAATCTTTATGAAAAAATAAATTAAGAAAATCAAAAGAAAATAAATAAAAACCGCGGGGAACGGACGGCAACCTGGTACGCGCCTTCTGATTAGTTGTTGACCTGTCCTAAAGTGTTATTTCATCTCTGGCGTGGCGCCATTTTATTGGGTATTTGAGTTATCTATAAACTGTAGAACACTAAAGAAGACAAGTCACTGTCTGCTGTCCCTCACTTCCAGCTGTTTTTATTTTCCGTTTGGTTCCCGAGAAAAAATTTCAAAAACAGAAACCATCTTTAACATGCCAAAAATGTTCTTTTTTTAATTTAAAAACAAAATAATGCACTTTTCGTACATAAAGATTTGATTTTTTTAGTTAAACTATTTTTTTTTCTCAAAATAATGATCGGTATTGTTTCTCTCAATTCCATAATTGCATCGTCTGTCACTCTGTCGGTGTAGTTTCCCACTCCAAAGGTCACAGTTGCTCTGTCGCTTTCCTTCGCTATTTGTTTATTACACACATTCATTACAGCTATACATCACTATAAATCTGTATGCTGTACGTATAATATAAGCCACTCTGTAGAGAGAGAGAGAGCCTCATTGAGATATCCACTTTTCTTCAGGCCATCTTCGACTTGTGGCTGCAAGGTATGTGCACCAATTTGGTTTCTTTCTTTTCATATTTTCTCTTTCTCGTGCACCCTTTTGTGAGATCTGGAGGGGATCTAAGTATTGCCACAGATCGGTTTTAGTTTTCACCTTTTACTGGTCGCTTTTACTTGAGGGAAGTTGAAGGCTTTTTAGCGGATATTTTTCAGGAACACTGGTTCTTTAAATCTCTTTTTCTATTAACTGGGTAAATCGGATTAAAGAATCATAATTTTCGATCTGGGCAGTTGTGTTCTTCTTCTGGATTTTCTGTATCAAGGTTCAATTGCTTTGGTTTGTGTGAAAATCTCTTGGCAGAGAGTTGTTAGAGAGAAAACCGATGATAAGTTGACTGAATTCAATCTGACTTTTGGTTTCTTCTCTTGATTTGGAATGCCAGAGCAGGAACGTAAGGTCTTCTTCATTCTTGTCTGCGCTTAGAATGTGTTGATCTTTCTCAGATTGAAGTGACATTTCTGCTCATTGGTTGCATCTGGGCAGAAGTAGTGTCGATGGAATCTGAGGGTGAAACTAGGGTGAGTATCATAGGTGATTTTTCTATATTTCGATTGGTCCTCAGAGTTGAGGAAGGAAAGGTAATACACTGTAATATGTAGTAAAACGTCTTGTGAAACCATGGTGTTATAAGATAGGAAAGATATCCCAGATAGATGGAATGGATCATCAGGTTTACCTCATGAAGTCTGTGTATTATTATCAACTATAGATGTATTTTTTTTTTACTTTTTCAGATAAAACAAGTATTCAGAATACTCTTCATGTTGCTAATATCTGTTACAATTTCTTTCTATGATTCATGCCATTCAAGTTTCTGAAACTACTATGTTGTGATTCTTGGTTTTCTCAGGGAAAGCTCATGAAGAGTGTCGGTGTACAGGTCTGTCAGATATGTGGTGACAATGCTGGCAAAACAGTCAGTGGTGATCCATTTGTTGCTTGCAATGTCTGTGCATTTCCGGTGTGCAGACCGTGCTATGAGTATGAGAGGAAGGATGGAAATCAATCCTGCCCCCAATGCAAAACCAGATACAAGAGGCACAAAGGTTGTTGTATGTCTATTTTAGTTTTAATGCTAGAAACTGAGGAAGTTTGAAACATATCTAATATCCTTTTCTTTTTCTGTGTGTTCTTTCAAGTAGCACCAGAGTTTGACGTATAATAATGTGAAAAGTCAAATTCCTCTAAAGAAATTTTGGTTGTTATTCCAGGTAGTCCTGCCATTGCTGGTGATCAAGAGGAGGATGGTGACGTTGATGACAGTGCAAATGATCTCAATTACTCCTCTGAAAATCAGAATCCTAAACAGAAGATTGCCGAGCGCATGTTGAGCTGGCATATGAATTACGGACGAGGGGAGGATAACGGGGCCCCAAATTATGACAGAGAGGTCTCTCATAACCAGATACGTCTGCTCACCAACGGACAGGAGGTAAGCAAAGAGGCATTTGATGTTACGAGTTTTTGGTAGTGAAGTTAAGTTAATTTCCAGATACTGCTAATCTGTAGGTTTCTGGAGAGTTGTCTGCTGCATCACCTGAACATATATCTATGGCATCGCCTGGTACTCGTGGTGAGAAGCACATTCATCCTCTATCTTGTGCAACTGATGTTAATCAATCACTTAACCCTCCCTCTCCCGTGTAATTTCTACTCAGTGTGGTAAAATGTGGTATTGATTGTAAGCTTCTGTAACATTGTAGCTAATGTGAGGGTTGTGGACCCATCAAGGGAGTTTGGTTCGTCAGGATTGGGAAATGTTGCATGGAAGGAGAGAGTTGATGGATGGAAGATGAAGCAGGAGAAGAATGTTGTGCCAATGAGCACTGGCCAAGCTCCTTCTGAAAGAGGTGTTGGGGATATTGATGCCAGCACCGATGTTCTTGTGGATGACTCTTTACTGTGAGTACAGTTCTGTGTGTAGCTTCTTTGCTAATCTATGGTTGTAGTTGAGCACTTTTTTTGAGCCTCTGTTCTGTTGTTCGGTTGTTTATTTTCCTGATTTCTGGTATAATGACTGTGCCCCTTCGTTTTTCAGGAACGATGAAGCTCGACAGCCTCTTTCAAGGAAGGTTTCCATTCCATCATCGAGGATTAACCCATACAGGATGGTCATCATGCTGCGGCTCGTTATCCTTTGCATTTTCTTACACTACCGAATAACGAATCCCGTGCGCAATGCATATCCCTTGTGGTTAGTTTCAGTAATCTGTGAGATCTGGTTTGCTATATCCTGGATCTTGGACCAGTTCCCCAAGTGGTTCCCTGTAAACCGAGAGACATATCTTGACAGGCTTACTTTACGGTGCGAAACTTTTCTTACAGCTTTTTGCCTTTTCACTATTGAGAGCTCTAATTGAATCTTTTTCTGAGTAACAGATATGATCATGAAGGGGAGCCATCACAATTAGCTGCTGTTGACATCTTTGTCAGTAATGTGGACCCGTTAAAAGAGCCGCCCCTTGTGACGGCAAATACTGTTCTTTCTATTCTTGCAGTTGATTACCCAGTTGACAAAATCTCCTGTTATCTTTCTGATGATGGTGCTGCAATGTTGACATTTGAAGCTTTGGCTGAGACTGCAGAGTTTGCAAGGAAGTGGGTACCTTTCTGTAAAAAGTATGCCATTGAACCACGGGCTCCAGAATGGTACTTTGCACAGAAAATTGACTACTTGAAGGATAAAGTGCAAACATCATTTGTCAAAGATCGCAGAGCTATGAAGGTATGAATCTGGCGTACCTGCGTATTTTCACTTTTTGAGTTTTTCTATACTATACTCCTCCCTCTTCTGTTGCAGAGAGAGTACGAAGAATTCAAAGTTCGAATTAATGGACTTGTTGCAAAAGCTCAAAAGGTTCCCGAAGAGGGATGGATTATGCAAGATGGTACCCCATGGCCTGGAAATAACACCAGAGATCACCCTGGAATGATTCAGGTAACAGAACATTTTGGAATTTAGGTCTCTCCTGTGTGGATCTTAAAGTAGCAAAATCATGTTCCTGAGGCCATTATCATATGCTTTCAGGTTTTCTTGGGCCAAAGTGGAGGGCTTGATGCTGAGGGTAACGAGCTGCCACGCTTGGTTTATGTCTCTCGTGAAAAGCGTCCAGGTTTCCAACACCACAAGAAAGCTGGTGCTATGAATGCGCTTGTATGTATTTGATAACTGTCGTATCTGACTTTATTCATGTCAGAACTCTTCTAAGATGTAATGAAAAAATGCATTTATTACAGGTTCGAGTATCTGCTGTCCTCACTAATGGGCCGTTCTTGTTGAATCTTGATTGTGATCACTACATAAATAATAGCAAAGCTCTGAGAGAAGCTATGTGCTTTCTGATGGATCCCAATCTTGGAAGACAAGTCTGTTATGTTCAGTTTCCCCAGAGATTTGATGGTATTGACAGGAACGATAGATATGCCAATCGCAATACTGTTTTCTTCGATGTAAGTCAAGAATTTTCTCTGGCACATTTACTGACTGTTAATCTCAGGTTGAACCCAATCATACAAGGAATGAAATTCTTATTTAGCTTATCTTTTCCTTGCCAACTTCAGATAAATCTGAGGGGTTTGGATGGTATTCAAGGCCCTGTTTATGTGGGAACTGGATGCGTCTTCAACAGAACGGCCTTGTATGGCTATGAACCTCCTGTCAAACCCAAACATAAAAAGCCAGGGGTCCTATCTTCGCTTTGTGGTGGATCAAGAAAGAAGAGTTCCAAATCAAGTAAAAAGGGCTCAGACAAGAAAAAATCAGGAAAACACGTTGATCCTACCGTGCCAATTTTCAACTTGGAAGATATAGAAGAGGGTGTAGAAGGTACTTGAAATCTCTTTTCCTTGTTCAGCTAACTAGCTTCGTCTTTAAGGTCTGATATATATTTACTTTTGCAAACTCTAGGTGCTGGATTTGATGACGAGAAGTCATTGCTTATGTCCCAAATGACTCTGGAAAAGCGTTTCGGTCAGTCTGCTGTTTTTGTCGCCTCTACACTTATGGAGAATGGTGGTGTTCCTCAATCTGCAACACCTGAAACTCTTCTTAAAGAGGCCATCCATGTTATTAGCTGTGGATATGAAGACAAAACTGATTGGGGAAGTGAGGTATGCAGATTACATTTATGCTTATTGGCATTAGTTCTTGATCTTTCTATCACTGACTTTCTTCTTCCCTGATTTCTCTTCATCCTGCAGATTGGATGGATCTATGGCTCGGTGACAGAAGATATTCTAACTGGATTCAAGATGCACGCCCGTGGTTGGCGATCGATTTATTGTATGCCGAAGCGACCGGCCTTCAAGGGATCTGCCCCAATTAATCTTTCTGATCGTCTGAACCAAGTGCTCCGATGGGCTTTAGGTTCCGTGGAAATCCTGTTCAGTCGACATTGTCCAATCTGGTATGGTTATGGTGGTAGATTGAAATGGCTTGAGAGGTTTGCATATGTGAACACTACCATCTATCCAGTCACTTCTATTCCCCTGCTCATGTACTGTACACTTCCTGCGGTCTGTCTGCTCACAAACAAGTTCTTTATTCCACAGGTACATTACATTTTCTCTCTAAATCATCTCAATCATTGTAATGCTTACTTATGTTCCAATCCAATCTGAAGAATGTCGCAAACCTGTTTCTCAACGCAGATCAGTAACATTGCAAGTTTGTGGTTCATATCCCTCTTCCTTTCAATCTTTGCTACTGGTATCCTGGAAATGAGATGGAGTGGTGTTGGAATCGACGAGTGGTGGAGGAACGAACAGTTCTGGGTTATCGGCGGCGTTTCAGCTCATCTTTTTGCCATCTTCCAGGGCCTGCTCAAGGTACTAGCAGGCATTGACACCAACTTCACCGTCACTTCCAAGGCATCAGACGATGAAGGAGATTTTACAGAGCTTTATATGTTCAAATGGACAACCCTTCTCATTCCTCCAACAACTCTGCTCATCATCAACATCGTCGGAGTTGTCGCCGGAATATCTTACGCCATTAACAGTGGTTACCAGTCATGGGGTCCGCTCTTTGGCAAACTTTTCTTTGCGTTTTGGGTCATCATCCATTTGTACCCTTTCCTCAAAGGTCTGATGGGTCGACAGAACAGAACACCCACCATAGTAGTTGTGTGGTCCGTTCTTCTTGCATCCATTTTCTCATTGTTGTGGGTTCGTATTGACCCTTTCACCACCAGAGTGACGGGTCCAGATACCGAGGTATGCGGGATCAACTGTTAAAGGCATGATCTTGGAAGTCTTTGAAGCTTATTTCACCTATAGTTTGGTCACACACTGTCTTTGTAAAACCAGTTGTAATTATTCCTGTATTTTGATTCATACCATGTGCAGATCTTAGGTTATATTGAACTCAAGTTCTGTTAAAACATTATAGTAAAAAACTCTGATTCAGATCTTTAATCAATCCCAATCCTTTGCATGCAATTTCTTGACGTGTCGAGCAACTGCAATCACAGGCGTACGTCATCATTTGTAAGCTCACCACGCGTATGATACAGATAACAAAAGGTCAGCTCAAGTTTGACACGTTGCTTCGTCTATGAGAGACAAAAGAGAAGAAGCTTTTTTACGTGCAATGATAAGAACCATAAGGACTTTCGCTATAAATCAATTATATACAAAAGAAGAAGAATCGAGTTTTCTTACCTTTTCTTTTTCCCGCGAAACAAACAGTAAAATGGCGATCGCTCAAGAAACCGTCCTCTGTAGATTGGATCGTTTAGACAACATGGTTAGCGTCGTCCTCGTACTTCTTTGAGAAAACATTCAATATTATTACATCCTTGCTAGGAGGTTAGTTAATCACAGACAGATTTGACAGTTGAGGGAGTTGGAGGAGTTAAGAGGGTGCAACAGATCATCAGTTGCATCGACTCCATCAAGCAGTGGGACTGGGACCGAGGGACAACCATCATCGTCTGTTGATTTTTCGCCCAAGAGCTTGCAGAAGCTGTGTCGTCCGATTGACCGCGTGATGATGGAGACACAGATCAAGGGCAACCTCGTCGACAGGCTTGATCACGTGGAGGATCGCGTAATGAAGGTACGATTCATTACTAGAAACACTGTTTGGATTTTGATTTTGTTTGGTACGATGATTGAAAGAGGTATGATCAGTTGTGTCTGCAGTTGGAGGCAGAACTAGGAACGGAGAAGCAACCGCGAGAGGAGGAGAAAAGGGTGGATAAGAGGGGGCTAAAAGGACTCGTAAATAAGATCGTCAAGTGCAGTAATATGAAACATAAATCGGAACAATGAAGTGAAAGTTGAAGTTGTGTTTTGTGTTTTATGATTTGTCTTTTGTTTTTTTTTTTTTTTGTCTTTAATAAAGATAAGAATTTTGTATCACTGTATTATATTATAGACATTTTTATTTTTTTCGAATGATATTGCATTTATTTATATTTTATTCTATTATAAATTATTATATTATATTCTATTTTATTAAAAGATTTACGTCCAATCAAACATAAAATTGTATAGAAAAACACAATAAATTTGTATGGATTATTTTATTATAAAGTAATTTAAAATATTCTTGTTTGAGTTATAGTTGTTTTTATTTAAAATTATATAATATATAATTATTTTGTGATATTAAAAAAATTGAAATTAGACTAATGTGATATATATTTGGATGAGAATTTTGAATTATGTTTGAGTTGGATAAAAATTTGAATTTAAGTTGTTTTAGGGTTAAGTTTGTTAAGTAAATTTATATTATGTTGAAATAAAATGAAAATTTTGAATTTAAATTTGTTGACTTTATATATTAAGTTTTTGAAGATGAAAAAAAGTCCCTTTTCATTATAGATGGAAATTAGGTTCGGGTTAAACCTGCCTCTTCTTAGTTCGGTCTGAGATTAATGAGTTAAATATACGTTGACTTAGTACTGATTTAATTTTTTAAAAACATTAGGCTTCGAGTTCAGCTTGAGTTCGAGTTCGAATTGTCTAGGTCTAGGTTTAGCTCGACTCGAGATCCGACAATTTTAAAAAAATATTTATTTGCAATATTTTTAATTTAAAAATATTAAAAATCAGGTAGGTTGGATAGTCAAGCTCAAGTTTAGAGAAGGTCATGTCATTAGGAACCAATTTGATGAGTTGGATCAAAGTCATAGAATTGCTATATTATTCTTGGATGGTGAGAAAACAAAACTATACAAATCCTAAGACATAATAAACTAATCACAATCTGAATCATCAATACTGACAGTCCTTTTAGGAGGATGAGGCTGGTAGATCTTTCCCTTCAAGAAAGTACTTGATCAAGGTAAGTGCTCTCTTCGGCTGATAGCTCGGAACTTGGTGTCCCGACCCTCTCACTGTTGCAAATGTCAAATCCCCTTTGTACACTTCTGTATATCCTCCAACCTATAAAGAAAGACAATTTCGTTTAATCTGAGAGGCGAGTTGAAAAGGCGGAGTCGGGGGTAATCTTTCAGGATTACGCATTGTAATTACGATAATGGAAGAGGCAATGTGATTACCTCTCCTTGAACCAACCAGGGATACCATTTGGTTTTGACAGGAAGTTTCATTGTCCTTAGAGAATACAAAGTTGACGTAACAGAAACCACTGAATCCACATCACCACTGCAATGAAGGTTTCAATTTTTCAGAAGACAATATAGTACATGCTGGTTCTATCCTGATCAAAGTTTCACATTCCTGTGGTCTTACCTGAACACCCAGACACGAAGTCCATTGGCCATGAACTCTTGCAGAAGAGGAATAATAGTTGTAGGACTATCTAACCAGCTCTGGATGATATCACTGCATGGTTCCCAATCATATGTGAGTTTAGTGACATTGGCATGCATAGCTTCTTGAACATCAGGACGATTAAGGTAAGCGTGGACATAGAAGTCACTGCATGGATCAAAATCTGTCAACTGCAACAGGACAAAATAAAAAGAGTAAGACAGTTGAGTGATTTGGTTGTGTATAAGTTTCGACAGGTTCTGAAACTCACTGAAGCTGGTTTCGGCTTGGAAGTGAGGTCAGAACTAGCGCATAGAGGAGCATAAATGTTGTATGGATCAATATTTGCAGTGTCTATGTTTGATTCGTTAACAGCAACTTGGCATCTAGGATCCAGTTTACTAAGGTCATTGCTATACATCAACAAAGTTGCGTTGCAGTGTTCCAGGATGTTTTTCTCGGTTTCTTCAGAAGTTAGAACGTGGGATGCTGTGTAATGAATCCCACCAATAAAATCTGTCAGGTCGTTGATAACTGCATTCCCAATCTGCAAAAATTGTTGTTGGAGATCAAGAAAGGTGTCATAGTTATGATTCTGTAACATTTAACTAGGGCTAGTGGAAGAAAATTACTATGATTCCTTTGAGATTGATGATGTTTTTACAGTTCTTGTTATGGTAGAGGATGGTATGAGCAAGTTGGGGTACATAATGACCTGCGTAGCTTTCTCCTGAAATATAAAAATCTCTGTCTTTATATTCAGGGAACCTCTCCAACCAGTTTCTGATGAACATGTAGTTGTCTTTAGCTGTTATTCTATCTCCACTATTATCATAATCGGATGATGTGTTCGAGTACGAAAATCCTACTCCCGCAGGTGACTCCACGAACAACACATTGGCAACTGAAAAACGGAACAAGTCAAGGTTTTCCCACAAAGTTTGTGTTATTTGATTCAGAAACTAACAAGAATGCGAACCCTTATTCCAGGCATAGTTGTTTCTGAAGAGTGTTTTCCCATCGCTAAGCACTCTAAACGGTCCAAGCTCTTGCATGGCTCCGTAAGCCAAAGATGAACAACCAGGGCCTGACAATGGAGTCAACAATTAATCAACAGTTAAAATAAGAAACAGCATGATCATCAGTCTTCAGAAAACTACGTACCTCCATTGAGCCAGAGAAGAAGAGGTTTACACTCTTTGTCACGTTCAGCCTCAGTGAAGTAGTAATAGAAAGATCGGCCTGCAGATTCATTCACTGTAATGTAACCACCGTACTGGTTGAATCTAACAGGTGGTTGTCCGGGCAGTATCTTGATTCTATCTTTCTCCTTCAAACCAGCTTGTGAATTGCAATCTGTGCGGAACTCATTCAACTGCTCAGGTGCCTGAAAATCACTGGTGTCGATACCTGAACTTACCTTCAAGTTGATGTTATAGAGACTGCGAAATGCTTCATTCCTTTTTCCCTGAACTTGAACTGCAAAAGACGATATCAGAATAAGAGAGAACACTGTAACAAAACTTGAGTTCTTGGCCATGGCGTTTCTGTTTCTGATCTTTGCATCGGAAGAATGGGATTTATAGTTTATACAGGGATCATTCTCACTGCAAAATCAAGGGGTTTGAACGACCCCTCAAAGAAGCTGATGGTTAAACAGCTTGTTGTGGATTCTGAATCTATTTTGGTAGGACTTCTTGAGACTAAAATCAAAGCCAACGTCGATCGCAAAGAGTTGGATTTTTTGGGGCCGCAATGGAGGTTCATTTCCAATCATGCTTTTCATTATAATGGGAGAGTGCTCTGCTGGTATAATGTGAACAAAGTGGATGTGCAGGTTATTCAAATGGGGGATCAGTTTATTCATTTGCAATGCAGGATACATGATCAGGGTCTTATAATGGTCACATTGGTGTACGCCTCCAATTTTGCCTTTCAACGTGCCTCCTTATGGCGAGAGTTGCAGGAAATTCAAGTAGGGATCCAAGGACCGTGGTTGGTGGCAGGAGACTTCAATTGTTGCCATAATTCGACCGAGGTTGAGGGAGGTGTGACCTTTTATGGCGGAGCAGGAGGGGAGCTTCAACACCTTTTCCAGCATACTCGCCTAGTTGATCTCAGAGGCAGTGGTCGTTGGTTCACTTGGGAGAATAAACAAACAGGCAACATGTACATTCGGAAAAAGCTGGATCGGGCGTTGGTCAACCAACAATGGCTCAGCAATTTTCCAAGTGGTTTGGCGGTGTTTGGGGATCCCGGGTTGTCTGATCATACGCCGATTATCATTCAGACCCCGAGTGTTGAACGTCGGGGAGGGTCTCCTTTTCGGTTTTTTAATGGCTTGTTACGGGTGGAGGGTTTTATGGCAATGCTTGACCAGGTTTGGCGGACTGACATTCAGGGATATAAGGCGTTCCAGCTGATGCAGAAATTGAGGTTGGCTAAGCAAGCTATAAAAGAGTTCTGTAAACAGCGGCATCGCAATTCACAAGAGTTGGGTAGACAGTTGGCTGATATTCAGCGACAGTGTTATCGGGATCCACAGAATGATCGCCTTAGAGCCCTTGAAGCTGATAGTCTGCATAAATACCAGGAGGCCCTCCGGCTGACTCAATCGATTGCCCAACAAAAGGCTCGACAAACGTGGCTCAAAGAGGGAGACAGCAACACAAAGTTTTTTCATGCAGCCATGTTGGCCCGTCGTAATGTTAACACCATTACGGAGTTGAAGGATGACACAGGTCAAGTGCGGAGAGGGCAGGATGCAATCTCATCGCTAGTTAGGGATTTCTTTGTCCATCTTATGGGTTCCAGTGTTGATGTTGGCCATGGATTTGGTGTCCGGGATGTGCTGCAGTTTACTCCATCTCAGGAAAGACTGGAAATGCTACTTGCTCCTTTTACTGCTCAGCAAGTGAAGGAGGTTGTATTTCGGCTGCATAGTTCTAAAGCACCAGGACCGGATGGGTTTTCAGCCGGATTTTTCCAACACACATGGAATATTACGGGTCAGTTGTTCACAGATGCGGTGCTGGAATTTTTTTCTTCCGGTATATTGTTGCAAGAGATTAATCATACGTATGTTTGTCTTATTCCCAAAAAGGAGAGACCGGAGAGAGTTATAGATTATCGCCCAATAGCGTGTTGCAATACGGTGTATAAGGTAATTGCTTCTTTATTGGCGGAGCGCTTAAAGGGAGTGTTGAATGAAGTTGTTAGTCATGTTCAAGGGGCTTTCCTTCCTTCGCGAAACATTGGGGATAATATTCTTCTTTTGCAGGAATTACTGGGTGAATATAATTCTGGGAAGAAGATAAAAAGCTGCGCTATAAAGATAGATCTTTATAAAGCTTACGATACGATTGGCTGGAGTTATCTGATGGATTGCTTGTACGGGATTGGATTACCGACACGGTTTTGCCAGTGGATATATCAATGTATTCAAACTCCTTCGTTAAGTGTTTTGATTAATGGTATTCCATCGAATCCTGTTAAAATTCGTAGAGGGATTCGGCAAGGGGACCCTCTCTCCCCGTATTTGTTCACTTTGGCTATGGAGGGTTTATCTAGGTTACTGCACAAGATGGTCCAATGCAACGGGTTATTTCAATACCATTATCATTGTCGGGAACTGGGTTTGTCTCATCTTTTATATGCAGATGATGTGATACTGTTGTGTCAAGCTGATCCTCAAGTGGTTGCTAGGATGTTAAACTTGATGGAGCTTTTTTCTCGGTGGTCGGGCATGGTTATTAATATACAGAAGAGTGGTATATTTATCTCCTCCGATGTTGGCAATAGGGATCTACTGAGCCGGTTAACAGGGATGTCACTTCAAGAACCTCCGTTCAGATATTTGGGTGTCCCTATCACTTTGGGTAAGCCTAAGTATTCTGATTTCCTACCATTGTTGGAAAGACTGAAAAATCGAATTAATGCATGGCAAAACCGGTTTCTTTCTTTTGCTGCGAGAACTACCTTGATTGTGTCCGTTTTGAATAGCATGCACATCCATTGGGTTGCACATATAGTCATTCCGAAGCGGGTCATCAAAGAAATGGAAAGGATCTTGAAATCCTTTTTGTGGACAGGCAATCATGGAACCTGTAAAGGGGCTAAAGTTAAATGGAGTGAGATTGTGGTACCTAAGAAAAGAGGGGGTTTGGGTGTCATTTCAATTACTCAGATACAACGTGTTTTGATGATGAAGCGTATTTGGCGGTTATTTGTGGATAAAGAAGCATTGTGGGTCAAATGGGTGCACATTTATCGACTCAACGGACAGAGTTTTTGGCACATGCAGATGAGGGCTGATCAGTCATGGATTTTCAAAAATTTGTTGCAAGTAAGAGAGATGATCTTTCCTTTTATAAAATGGCATGTTGGGAGTGGGGAGGCAGTAAATTTCTGGTTTGATAATTGGAATAGCCTCAGCCCTTTATGGTTGAGAAACGATTTG